>JAODAL010006713.1:0-131056 GCA_025379985.1 Phyllomedusa bahiana
ATTAACTGTAGTTTGGGTTTAAAGAGACATAGCAATAGGTTCTGTTCACTCTGCTGTTTGGTGCTACTGGCAGTTGTGTCAGCAAGTAATATTGCTTTCAATGGCAAGAATAGTGCAGCATCCAACTTCTTAAACAGTATAAACAGTAAGGCTAGGTCTACACAGCAATTAGAAAATCTTGCCCAAATTGCTGAACCGCGACACAGCTTTTTGCGCGTTTTTTTGCGCAAAAAGCAGCGTTTGGATTCCCAGCGGTCCAGTACATTGGGGCTATGGGAATCCAACAACAGTCCCGCAGAATATACAATATGTTCTATATTCCGCCGGACGGTTTTTGGTATAGGAAAACCTCAGTAAAAAATCTGTGTTGTGTAGACTACAGAACAGATTTTCTATTGAGAACTACACAGCTTAGAGTATGGTCGTTTTACTTTGAAAAACAGACCAAAATCCTGTGCGGTATAGACCTAGCCAAAGGGGGTGTTCTCCCCACGTATTTCTGGGGCGTACATAGCAACCAATCAGAGGCCATAGCAACCAATCAGAGCTCATAGCAACCAATCAGAGCTCAGCTTTTATTTTTCCAGAGCACTGTATGAAGTGAAAGCTGAGCTCTAAATGGTTGCAGAGCCGTCTTTTCCATTGGGCAGGGTAGACAGCTGCCTGGGGGCCCCATGAGCACACAACTCCGAGAATAAGTCATCAGAAGATGTCTGCTATGAGGCTCTGATGTCAGGGGTTATTTTATTTCTGTGTTGGATCAGTGCTGTAGTCACTGCCATGTGACGGTGACCTGAGCTGGGGTCTGACTTCTACGTGGTCTCTATACGGCGGTGTTGTAGGTTATACCTGAGCTGGTATCTGGCCACTATGTGGTCTCTATATGGCGGTGTTGTAGGTTATACCTGAGCTGGTTTCTCACCTCTATGTGGTCTCTATATGGTGGTGTTGTAGGTTATACCTGAGCTGGTGTCTGGCCACTATGTGGTCTCTATATGGTGGTGTTGTAGGTTATACCTGAGCTGGTGTCTGACCTCTATGTGGTCTCTATATGGTGGTGTTGTAGGTTATACCTGAGCTGGTGTCTGACCTGTGGTCTCTATATGGTGGTGTTGTAGGTTATAACTGAGTTGGTGTCTGACCTCTATGTGGCGTCTATATGGCGGTGTTGTAGGTTATACCTGAGCTGGTGTCTGACCACTATTATGTGGTATCTATATGGCAGTGTTGTAGTTTATACCTGAGCTGGTGTCTGATCTCTATGTGGTCTCTATATTGCGTTGTTGTAGGTTATACCTGAGATGGTGTCTGACCTCTCTGTGGTCTCTATATGGTGGTGTTGTAGGTTATATCTGAGCTGGTATCTGACCACTATGTGATCTCTATATGGTGGTGTTGTAAGTTATACCTGAGCTGGTGTCTGACCAATATGTGGTTTCTATATGGTTGTATTGTATGTTATACCTGAGCTGGTGTCTGACCACTGTGTGATCTCTATATGGCGGTGGTGTAGGTTATACCTGAGCTGGTATCTGACCACTGTGTGATCTCTACATGGCGGTGTTGAAGGTTGTACCTGAGCTGGCATCTGACGTCTATGGGGGTTCTGTATGGCGGTGTTAGAGGTTGTACCTGAGCTGGTGTCTGACCACTATCTGGTCTCTATATGGTGGTGTTGTAGGTTATACCTGAGCTGGTGTCTGACCATTCTGTGGTCTCTATATGGCAGTGTTGTAGGTTATACCTGAGCTGGTGTCTGACCTCTATGTGGTCTCTATATGGTGGTGTTGTAGGTTATACCTGAGCTGGTGTCTGACCTCTATGTGGTCTCTATATGGCGGTGTTGTAGGTTATACCTGAGCTGGTGTCTGACCTCTATATGGTCTCTATATGGTGTTGTAGGTTATACCTGAGCTGGTGTCTGACCTCTATGTGGTCTCTATATGGCGGTGTTGTAGGTTATACCTGAGCTGTTGTCTGACCTCTATGTGGTCTCTATATGGTGGTGTTGTAGGTTATACCTGAGCTGGTGTCTGACCTCTATGTGGTCTCTATATGGCGGTGTTGTAGATTATACCTGAGTTGGTGTCTGACCTCTATGTGGTCTCTATATGGTGGTGTTGTAGTTTATACCTGAGCTGGTGTCTGACCTCTATGTGGTCTCTATATGGCGGTGTTGTAGATTATACCTGAGATGGTGTCTGACCTCTATGTGGTCTCTATATGGTGGTGTTGTAGGTTATACCTGAGCTGGTGTCTGACCTCTATGTGGTCTCTTTATAGCGGTGTTGTAATTTATACTTGAGCTGGTGTCTGACCTTTATGTGGTCTCTATATGGCGGTGTTGTAGGTTATACCTGAGCTAGTGTCTGACCTTTATGTGGTCTCTATATGGTGGTGTTGTTAGTTATGTTTGTTATTGATAATGTACCATAATGCTGTTAAGACGGCCCTGTTTGGTTGCTATAAGCAACACAGATATTCTTACTGCTACACAGTTTTCATAGATAAGGCCCTTAAATTATTCTTTAACTAGTAGTAATAATTGTATATAATACTTTGGAAATATATAAAACCTATTTATAAGAAGTAGTTGTAATAGGAGACATAAAAAAGACCTGTATAAAATATATAGCGTATACAGTAAGTAGTAGTAATAATAATATATAATATGGTGAAAATATAAAACATGTAGGGGATAATAAATAGTTGTAGTAGTAGATGTAAATAAAACTCTAAGGGCCACTTGTATGACAACTGTCTAGGTCTAAAACTCACTTTGTTGCCCCTAGAAAGCAATCAGAGCTCATAGAAACCACTCAGAGCGCCCCTCTCATTTCATATGGTGCTCTGGAAAAATGAGAGGGGTGCGCTGGTTGGTTGCTATGAGTAACAAAGTGAGTTTTAGCAGTTTTCATACATGTGGCCTTAAAAGTATAAAATACAGAAAGTATATTGTAACTAGTAGTATATAAGAGCTCAAAAATGTAAAAAGCGATAAAGTAGAAGTGGCATTTGTAATAGTATAAGTATATAATGCTCTAACAATACATAATATACAAGGTACATTGAAACTAGTAGTAGAATAGAATATAAAAATGCAAAATATATAGCGTATAAGTATTAGCTGTAAGGATAGAAGTATATAAATATATAAAGTCTACTGTAACTAGTAGTAAATACTACTCTAAAATTTGTAAAATATATAACATAAGTAGTAGTTGTAATAGTAGAAGTATATAATAATAATAATATAAAACAGATTATACTGTAACAATGTGTAGTAGTAACTAATACTGTATTTATAATACACTATATCTGTATAACACTCCAGCTACATTGCACATCACTGATATAATAAAACACTGTATAACACTCCAGCTACACAGCTCATCACTGATGTAATAACACACTGTATCTCTATAACACTCCAGCTTTATAGCTCATCACTGATGTAATAACACACTGTATCTCTATAACACTCCAGGTACACAGCTCATCACTGATGTAATAACACACTGTATCTCTATAACACTACAGCTATATAGCTCATCACTGATATAATAACACACTGTATCTCTATAACACTCCAGCTTTATAGCTCATCACTGATGTAATAACACACTGTATCTCTATAACACTCCAGCTACACAGCTCATCACTGATGTAATAACACACTGTATCTCTATAACACTCCAGCTACACAGCTCATCACTGATGTAATAACACACTGTATCGCTATAACACTTCCAGACTACTCAGCTTAATCACTGATGTAATAATAACTATGTATCGCTATATCACTATCAGCTGATTTTAGCTCATCACTGATGTAATAACACACTGTATCTCTATAACACTACAGCTACATAGCTCATCACTGATGTAATAACACACTGTATCTCTATAACACTACAGCTATATAGCTCATCACTGAAATAATAAACACGCGTTTTTTATATATAACACTCCAGATACACAGCCTCTCACTTATGTATATAAACACACTGTATCTCTTTAACCAATACAGCTACATTTAGCTCATCATGATGTAATGAACACACTGTATATCTCTAAAACAACTAACAGCTTACATTGTCATCACTGATGTAATAAAACACAATGTATCTATATAACCATATCATAGCTACCACCTAGTCTCATCACTGTTTTAATAACTCACTGTATCTCTCTATAACACCTCAGATACACAGCTAAACAATTATGTACATAAAACTACTGTATATCTATAACACCCCAGCTTATATAGCTCATCTCTGATGTATAACACACTGTATATCTATAAACACTACCTGCTACATAGCTCATCACTGATGTAATACACCACTGGTATCTCGATAACACAAAGTTATATAGTCCATCTCTGATATAATAACAATCACTTGTATCTATATAAAACTCCAGCTATATAGCCTCATCAATGATATAATAACACACTGTCTATCTATATTAACATCCAAGCTACACAGACAATCACTAATGTAATACAACACTGTATTCTCTATAACATCCCGATATATATGCTCTTTCACAGATGTAATAACACACTGTATCTCTATAACACTACAGCTATATAGCTCATCACTGATGTAATAACACACTGTATCTCTATAACACTACAGCTATATAGCTCATCACTGATGTAATAACACACTGTATCTCTATAACACTCCAGCTACACAGCTCATCACTGATGTAATAACACACTGTATCTCTATAACACTACAGCTATCATAAAGCTCATCACTGATATAATAACACACTGTATCTCTATAACACTCCAGCTTTATAGCTCATCACTGATGTAATAACACACTGTATCTCTATAACATTCCAGGTACACAGCTCATCACTGATGTAATAACACCCCCCCCCTCCGCCCCCCCGCCCCCGCCACCCCCCCCCCCCCCCCCACCCCCCCCCCCCCCCCCCCCCCCCCCCCCCCCCCCCCCCCCCCCCCCCCCCACTGTCTATCTCTTTAACATCCAGCCTTAAAAAGCTCATCACTGTGTACATAAAACACACTGTATCTCTATAACACTCCAGCTACACAGCTCATCACTGATGTAATAACACACTGTATCTCTATAAACACTACAAGCTTATTATAGCTTGCATCACTGATATAATTTACTCACTGTAGCACTCTATAACACTACAGCTACATAGCTCATCACTGATGTAATAACACACTGTATCTCTATAACACTCCAGCTATATAGCTCATCACTGAAATAATAACACACTGTATCTATATAACACTCCAGCTACACAGCTCATCACTAATGTAATAACACACTGTATCTCTATAACACTACAGCTACATAGCTCATCATGATGTTAATAACACACTGATATATCTATTAACACATACAGACTACTTAAGCTCATAACGATGTCAATAACACACTTGTATCTATATAACACTCAGCTAACACAGCTCATCCTGATATAATAACACACTTGTATTCTTATATCGTCTCACAGATAACAACAGCTCATCAATTATTGTTAAAACACGCACTGTATCTCTATAACACTCCAGCTATATTAGCTCAATCACTGATGTAATAAACACACTGTATCTTCTCTACTAACACTTACAGCTACATAGCTCATCACTGATGTAATAACACACTGTATATCTATAACACTACAGCTACATAGCTCATCACTGATGTAATAACACACTGTATCTATATAACACTCCAGCTATATAGCTCATCACTGATATAATAACACACTGTATCTATATAACACTCCAGCTACACAGCTCATCACTAATGTAATAACACACTGTATCTCTATAACACTCCAGCTATATAGCTCATCACTGATGTAATAACAAATGTATATATCTATAATACACTCCAGTCTATATAGCTCATACACTGATGTTAATGAATCACACGGTTATCTCCTTTTTACACTAGAGCAGCTATATAGCTCATCAATGATGTAATAACAAACTATCTCTTGTAAACATACTACAGATACTAATAGCTCATCACTTATGTAATAACACACTGTATCTGTATAACACTACAGCTATATAGCTCATCACTGATGTAATAGCACACTGTATCTCTATAACACTCCAGCTAAATAGTCTTCATCTGTTTGTAATTAGACACACTGATATCTCATATAAAACCACGACAGCTAAATAGCCTCATCACTGCATAGAATAACTCTGTATCTCGATAACACTCCAGCACTACATGCTCATCACTGATGTAATAACACACACTGTATCTCTATAACCACTACAGCCTTTATACGCTTCATCTATGATGGTAATAACACACTGTATCTCTATAACACTCCAGCTAAATAGCTCATCACTGATGTAATAACACACTGTATCTCTATGAACACTACCTGCTATAAGATCATCAACTAATGATGTAGTTACACATCAGCTTTCATCTATAATACTCCAGCTATATAGCTCATCACTGATGTAATAACACACTGTATAACACTACAGCTATATAGCTCATCACTGATGTAATAACACACTGTATCTCTATAACACTACAGCTATATAGCTCATCACTGATGTAATAACACACTGTATCTCTATTACCATACAGTTACATAGCTCTATCTCACTATATATTACACTGGTAATTCTCTTAAACTCCAGGCTACATAGCTCATCATGATTGTTATAACACACTGTATCTACTATAACACTCAGCTAAATAAGCTTTCACTGATGTAATAACACACAATTGTATCTATATGAATACTACAGCTATTATAAGCTCAACTCAATGATGTAAACTAGCACACTCGTATCTCTATTAACACTCAGCTATATAGCTCATCACTGATGTAATAGCACACTGTATCTATATAATACTACAGCTAAATAGCTCATCACTGATGTAATAACACACTGTATCTCTATAACACTACAGCTATATAGCTCATCCACGGATGCTAATAATCACACCGTATTCTCTATAACACTACATGCTATATAGATCTATTCTCTGATGTATTAACACAACTGTATCTCTATAAACTCATACAGCTTTATAGTCTTCCACTGATGTATTTCTACACACTGTATCTCTATAACACTACAGCTATATAGCTCATCACTGATGTAATAGCACACTGTATTATATATTCATACAGCTCTCTAGATAATCACTGATGTTATAACACACTGTATCTCTATTAATTCACTCCGCTAGTTAGACTACTGTCACTGATGTAATAGCACACTGTAAATTCTATATAACACTACTAAGCTATTTAGCTCATTCACTGACTGTAACAACAAAACATGTATCTCTATAACATTACTAGCTATATAGCTCATCACTGATATAACTTAACACTGTTGTATCTTTTATAATACTCTGTACGATAGCAACCATCACTGAAGTAATAACACACTGATATCTATATAACATACAGATTTTTTAGCTCATCACTGATGTTAATTATCACACTGTATCTCTATAAACACTCAGTATATAGCTTCATCACTGATGTAAGAGCAAACGGTATCTATTATTAAACCTCTACAGCTATTTAGCTCATCATTGTGTATAACACACTGTTATCTCTATTAACATCTATTCAGCTACAAGGCTTCATCACTGATATAATAACACACTGTATCTCTATAACACTCCAGCTTTATAGCTCATAACGGTTGTCTTACACAATGTATCTCCTTTAACACTCCTGGTACACTGAGCGATCACTCAGATGTAATAACACACTGTAACTCGTATAACTACTAGCTATATAGCTCATCACTGATATAATAACACACTGTATCTCTATAACACTCCAGCTACAAAGCTCATCACTGATGTAATAACACACTATATCTCTATTACACTCCAGCTACACAGCTCATCACTGATGTAATAACACACTGTATCTCTATAACACTCCAGCTAAATAGCTCATCACTGATGTAACTTACACACTGGTTACTATCTATATCAATCCGAGCACAATCAGCTAATCAACTGATGTATATCACACTGTATCGCCTTTATACAGCACTACTAGCTATATAGCATCATCACTGATTTAATATTCAAACTGTATCTCTATAACACTTCCAAGCTATATATCTCATCACTGATTGTAAATTAAACAACACTGTATCTCTATTACACTCCAGCTATATAGCTCATCACTGATGTAATAACACACTGTATCTCTATAACACTACTGCTAAACTAGCACTATCAAGTATGTAGATACACACTGGTATCTCTATAACACTACAGCTATATAGCTCATCACTGAAATAATAACACACTGTATCTATATAACACTCCAGCTACACAGCTCATCACTAATGTAATAACACACTGTATCTCTATAACACTACAGCTACATAGCTCATCACTGATGTAATAACACACTGTATCTCTATAACACTACAGCTATATAGCTCATCACTGATATAATAACACACTGTATCTCTATAAGACTCCAGCTAAATAGCTCAGCACTGATGTAATAACACACTGTATCTCTATAACACTCCAGCTATTATTATATGCCTCATCAGGATGTGTAATAATCACACTTGTATCTCTAGACAACCACTCCAGCTAAATAGCTTCCTATACACTGATTGTAATACCACTGTATCTCTATAACAGACTACAGCTTATATAGCTCTTCACACTGATGTAATAACACCTATCTAGATAACTACTACAGCTATATAGCTCATCATGATGTAATAACACTCTGTATACTCTATATAATCACTACAGCTACATTGCTCATCACTGATATTAATAACCTCTGTATTTACTATATACAACTCAAGCTAACATAGCTACTTCACTGATTGTAATAAACACTGTTATTTCTATATCACTCCAGGTACTATGCTCTATTTTTCAAACTTTTTTTTGGATGAAATAAACACACACTGTATCTCTATAACTCTACTCCAGCATAAAATAGCTCATCATCTGATGTAATATCAATCACTGTATCCTATAACACTACAGTTTACTAGCCTCATCACTGAGATGTAATAACAACAGTAACTATATATACTTTCAAGCTACATAGCTCATATCACTGATGTTAATAAACACACTTGTATAACACTACAGCTATATAGCTCATCACTGATGTAATAACACACTGTATCTATATAACACTACAGCTATATAGCTCATCACTGATGTAATAACACACTGTATCTCTATAACACTACAGCTTATTTATTGTCTTCATGATGTAATAACACACTGTATCTCTATAACACTACAGCTACATAGCTCATCACTGATATAATAACACTGTATCTATATAATACTCCAGCTACATAGCTCATCACTGATGTAATAACACACTGTATCTCTATAACACTACAGCTATATAGCTCATCACTGATGTAATAACACACTGTATCTATATAACACTACAGCTATATAGCTCATCACTGATGTAATAACACACTGTATCTATATAACAAACTACAGCTGATAGCTCATCCACTGATGTAATAGCTCACACTTGTATCGCTATGATAATACTACAGATATAAGCTCTACCTGATGTAATAACACACTGTATCTCTATAACACTACAGCTATATAGCTCATCACTTGTTTGTAATTAAACACACTGTATATATATTAACACTACAGCTATATAGCTCATCATGATGTTATAACTACACTTGTATCTCTCTATAACACATCACAGCTAGTTATAGCTCATCACTGATTGTAAGATAACTAACAACTGTATCTCTATAACACATACAGCTATATAGCTCATCCACTGATGTATTACACACTGTTTCTATTTATCACCTACAGCTAGTTATAGCTCACCTATGATGTAATAACTAGCACTGTATCTCTATAATCACTCCAGATATATAGCTCTTCACATGATTGTAACTAGCTATACAATGTAATCTCAATATAAATACTAGCTATATAGCTCATAGAGCGCACTGATTTTTAACAACACACTGTATCTCTATAACAACTTAAGATAATAGCTCATAACTGGGATATAATAAACATATGTGTCTATTATAATACTCAGCCTACCATTAGCTCATCAAGTTGTAATTACTACACTGATCTATATGAACACTACAGCTTATATTGCTCATCAACTGATGTAATAACAGAAACTGTATCCTCTTATACACTCAGCCTCCTTATATAGCATCATCACTGATGTATTAGCACACTGTTATCTATATTAACACTACAGCTCTATATAGCTCAATACATTGATGTTAATAACTACACTGTATCTCTATAACCATCTACAGTAGCATAGCTATCACTGTATGCTAATAGAACACTGCTATCTTTAATAACACTCCACACAGCTAGATAGCTTCATCAACTGATCCTGTAAATAACACACGGTATCTCTTATATAACACTAAAGCTACACATAGATCATCACTTTTGTAATAACTACACTGTTAATCACTACAAGCTAACATAGCCTCATACTGTTGTATAACGATGCTATCCTCTATAAACAACATCCCAGTTTTTAAGCTCACACTGATGTAATAGCAATTAACTGTATCTCTTTAACGAACTCCGTGCTATTAGCTATCTTCACTGATGTCATAACACCTTCTGTATAGCCATACAGCTACATAGCTCATCACAGATAGATATAACACACTGTATCATCTATAACATTGTAACACCGCCATATCCCCCAATTTAGCTCAGCACTGATGTAATAACACACTGTATCTATATAATACTCCAGCTACATAGCTCATCACTGATGTAATAACACACTGTATCTCTATAACACTCCAGCTATATAGCTCATCACTGATGTAATAGCACACTGTATCTATATAACACTAGAGCTATATAGCTCATCACTGATGTAATAGCACACTGTATCTATATAACACTAGAGCTATATAGCTCATCACTGATGTAATAACACACTGTATCTCTTATAAAACACTCGCCAGTCTACATACCTCATCACTGATGTGAATAACACACTGTAATCTTATTTAATACTACAGATATTATAGCTTCATCACTGATGTAATAAAACCACCTGTATCTCTATATCACTACAGCATATAGCATCATTCACTGATGTAATAACACACATGTAACTATATATACTACAGCTATATAGCTCATCACTGATGTAATAAAAAACTGTATCTATATAATACTACAGCTACATAGCTCATCACTGATGTAATAACACACTGTATCTATATAATACTACAGCTATATAGCTCATCACTGATGTAATAACACACTGTATAACACTCCAGCCACGTGACGCCAGTGAGGAGCAGCGTGGGCTGCCCTCTTGTATCGCCGTGCAGGGCTGTAGCGCAGTTGTAGGGTCTGCCCTCCTGTATCGCCGTGCAGGGCTGTAGCGCAGGTGTAGGGGCTGCCCTCCTGTATCGCCGTGCAGGGCTGTAGCGCAGGTGTAGGGGCTGCCCTCTTGTATCGCCGTGCAGGGCTGTAGCGCAGGTGTAGGGGCTGCCCTCCTGTATCGCCGTGCAGGGCTGTAGCGCAGGTGTGTAGGGGCTGAACCTCCTGTATCGCCGGTGCAGGGCTGTTGCGCATGTTGTGAGGGTCTGCCCCTCCTGTATAGCCGTTGATGGCTGTAGTCAGACAGGTGTAGGGGTCTGCCCATCTGTATCGCACGTTTGCAGGGCTCTGTAGCGCAGGTGCAAGGGGCTGTTGCCACCTCCTGTAGTCGACGTGTCAATGGGGCTGTAGAGCTAAGTGTATAGGGGCTGCCATCCGGTATCCGACGTGCAGGGCATGTTAGCGCAGGATGTAGGGGCCTTGCCAAGTCTGTATCGCCGTGCAGGGCTGTAGCGCAGGTGTAGGGGCTGCCCTCCTGTATCGCCGTGCAGGGCTGTAGCGCAGGTGTAGGGGCTGCCCTCCTGTATCGCCGTGCAGGGCTGTAGCGCAGGTTGATTATTGGGGTCTGCACTCCTGTATCGCCGTTGCAGGGTCTGTTTGGCTGGTGTAGGGGCAGCCCTCCTGTATCGCCGTGCAGGGGCTGTTAGCGCAGGTGTAATCCCTTTCACATTTATGGGTGTAGGGGCCTTGCCTCCTCCTGTAATCGCGTGGCCCAGGGCTGTGTAGCCAGGTGTAGTGGGCTGCCACTCTGTGTATTCGCCGTCGCCAGGGCTGTAGCTAGCAGGTGTAGGGGCTGGCCCTACTGTGTATCGACCGTGAACAGGGCTGTAGCGCAGGTGTAGGTGCTGCCCTCCTGTATCGCCGTGCAGGGCTGTAGCGCAGGTGCTGTAGGGGCTGCACCTTCCTTGTATCGCACGATGCAGGGCTGGTAGCGCAGGTGTAGGGGGCTGCGCCTCCTGTATCTCTGCCGTGCAGCGGCTTGTAGCGCAAGGTGTTAGGGGCTGCCCTCCTTGTTATCGCTGTGCAGGGCTTGTAGCGAAGGTATAGTGGGCTGCCTCCTGTATGCCGTGCTGGCTGTACGCGAAGGTTAGGGGCTACCCTCCTAGTATCGCAGTGCAGGGCTGTAGCGCAGGTGTAGTGGCCTGCCCACTTGTAACTCCACCGTGCAGGGCTATTTGTTAGAGCATGGTATAGGGGCTGCCCTCCTGTATCGCCGTGCAGGGACTAGTAGCGCAGTAGATAGGGCTGCTCCTGTATCGGCCGATGCAGGGGAGTAGCGACAGGCTGTAGTGAGGTTGACATCATGTATCGCCGTTTGCAGGGCTGTAGCGAGATAGGTGTCGGGGGTTGCCCCTCAGTGGATATTCGGCCGTGCAGGGCTGTAGGCAGGTATAGAGGGCATTTCGTCCTGTATCGCCGTGCAGGGCTGTAGCGCAGGTGTAGGGCTGCCCCTCTGTATCGCCGTGCCTGGGGCTGTGCGCAGTGTAGGGGCTCGCCTCCTGTATCGCGCTGCAGGGATGTAGCGCAGGTATGGGGCTGCCCTCCCTGTATCGCCGGCAGTAGGTGTAGCCGCAGATTGAGGGGTTCTTGCCCTCCTGTTTCGCTGCAGTGCAGGGATGTTAGCGGCAGGTGTAGGGAGTGCCCTCTGTTCGCGTGCAGGCTGTAGCCGCAGGTTGTAGGGGCTGCCCCCCTCGTATCGAGTTGCAGGGCTTGAGCGCAGGTGTAGGGGCATGCCCTCTTCCTGTATTCGCCGTGGCAGGGCGCGTAGCGCAGGTGTAGGGGCTTGGCCCTCCACTGTATCGTCCGTGCACGGGCTGGTGGTAGCGCAGGTGTTAGGGGATGGACTGCCGTCAACTGTATCGCCGTGCAGGGCTGTAGCGCAGGTGTAGGGCTGCCCCCCCTACTGTTTCGCAGTGCAGGGCTGGTGCGCAGGTGTGGGGGCTGCCTACTGTATCGACACGTGCAGGGCTGTAGCGCAGGTGTAGGGGCTGCCCCCTTGTATCGCCGTGCAGGGCTGTAGCCCAGGTTTAGGGGCTGCCCTCCTGTATCGCCGTGCAGGGCTGTAGCGCAGGTGTAGGGGCTGCCCTCCTGTATCGCGGTGCAGGGACTCTGTAGAGCTGGTTCGTAGGGTCTGGCCCATCTCGGTATCGGCTCGTTGCATGGCTTTGTAGCGCAGGTGATAGGGCTGCCCTCCTGTATCGACGTGCCAGTTGGGCTGTAGCGCCGGTATAGGGGCTGCCCTCCTGTATCGCCGTGCAGGGCTGTAGCGCAGGTGTAGGGGCTGCCCTCCTGTATCGCCGTGCAGGGCTGTAGCGCAGGTGTAGGGGCTGCCCTTCTTGTATAGCAGTGCTAGGGCTGTTAGACGCTGGTGTAGGTGCTGCCCTCCTGTTTAGCCGGTTTTGGCACAAGGGCTGTAGCGCAGGTGTAGGGGCTTTGCCCTCCTTGTATCGCCGTGACAGAGGCTGCTAGCGCAGGTAATGTAGGGGCTGCCCTCCTGTATCCGCCAGTGCAGGGCTTGTGTAGCGCAGGCTCATTATAGGGGTGCCTCTGTTTTTTATGCCGTGCCAGGGCCTGTTGTTGTGTGCGCATGGTGTAGGGGCCTGGACCTCCTGTATCGTCCGATGCAGGGTGTAGCAGCAGGTTATAGGGGCTGCCACTCATGTATGTCGCCGTTTGCAGTGGCTGTATGCGCAGGTGTAGGGGCTGACTCCTGTATCGCCGGTGCCAGGGTCTGTAGGAGGTGTTCGGGGTTGCTGCCTTCCTGTATCGTCCGTTGCAGGGCTGTAGCGCAAGGGTAGAGGGATGCCCCCCCAGATATCGACGTGCGGGGCGGTGGTAGCGCAGTGTTGTAGGGGCTAGCCCTCCTGTATATCGCCTGCAGGGGGCTGTAGCGCAGGTGTAGGGGCTGCCCTCCTGTATCGCCGTGCAGGGCTGTAGCGCAGGTATAGGGGCTGCCCTCCTGTATTCGCCGGTGCAGGGGCTGCTAGCGCAGGTGTAGGGCTGCTTCTACTGTATCGCCTGTGTCAGTGGCTGTAGCGGCAGGGTGTAGGGGCTGCACCCTCCCTGTATAAGACCGGGCTCATCGGGCTGTAGCGCAGGTTATAGGGGCTGACCCTCCTGTATGCCGTGCAGGGCTGTAGGCAGGTGTAGGGGCTGCCCTTCTGCTATCGTACGGATTGCAGGGCTGTAGACGCAGGTCTTTTGTAGGGGCCTTGCCCTCCTGCTATTCGACGTGCAGGGCTGTAGCTCGCAGGAGTAGGGCTGCACTCCTGTTTCGCCGTGCAGGGGACTGTAGCGCAGGTGTAGGGGGCTGCCTCCTGTATCGCCGTGATTAGGTGTGTAGCGCAGATGGTGTGAGGGGTCGACCCTCCTGTATCGCCGTGCAGGGCTGTAGCGCAGGTGTAGGGGCTGCCCCCCTGTATCGCCGTGCAGGGCTGTAGCGCAGGTGTAGGGGCTGGTGCCAGCTGCGCTCCAGCTCTCTCGGCGCCCATAGCAGCTGATGGCTGCTGTCTAGCATGGCGACCACCTCACCTCACCTGCCACCAGGAGGAAGCATACGGCTGTCGGCACATCAAAACCTCTCCCTACCATACTCGTCAGCCCTGTGCTTGCCCGGCTGTCAGTGATCAGTCAGGTGCCAGCCCGCAGCAGCAGCAGCATCAGCGCCGTGGTGAGCAGGATGGCAGAGCAGAGCGAGTCCCCGGTGCACAGCCCGGCCCCGCAGCCCGTCGGGTGGCCCATCTGCAGGGACAGCTACGAGCTCCAGGAGGTCATCGGTTAGTGTCCTCTCTTGTGTTGTGCAGTGTGTGTGCCCGGGCATCAGGCAGGTGGCAGCCCCCGAGGAGGCCTGTGCTGCAGCCGGCCCTGCACAGATGCTGCTGCCCCTGCCTGGTGCCCTCAGAAAGTTCCCCCCTGCAGGAGACTCGTCCCCTCTGAGCTTCCCCTTTAAGATCACACCTACTACACCCAATTCTCTGCAGCTCCCTGAGCAGCAGCAGCAGCATCATCACTGTGAGTCCTGGCTCAGAGGATGCTGCTCCTTGTCATTGCACTGGAGGCATGGAGAGGATGCCCCTCAAGGACAGGAGGATGCTTGGTCACAGCCCCCTGCAGCGTCATGTGGCGCTTTACAACTTGTGTCATGTGCTGAGTCTGTAGCCGGCCTAAGGCGTAATGCTGAGCGCCTGATGGGACCAGAGCCCTTGTCTCCAAAATCAGGCATGATGATGGTGCTAAAGAGATCACATGTGATCAACCGATCACTGCTCGGACTCTTTGGTGACCAGGTCTGGAATGTCGCTTCTCTGATCCCCCGCAATCTGCGATTCATAGGAATAGAGGCGGGCGAATCAGTTTGTCAGTGACCATATAGCTCATCTGTGCTAAAAGTTTAAGGGGTTTCCCAATGTCAACAGCAACAACAAAAATCTGGAATAAAAAGTTGTATTATCATTATTATGTTTTTTAGAGCGCCATTGATTCCCTGGCGCTGTACATTCAAAGGGGGGTTATATACATAACATAAGTCAAACAGCAGTGGGGCTGTTGGGCCACTGGGTTGTGCCCCTCATCTTGGTGGCTTTTGCTGCGGCGGATGGCTGCCATGCAGTGCTGCCCCCATTTAGGGGGACATGTATGAAGATCGGCGCGTTGAAGCGACTTTTTTCAAATTTTTTTCCGTGAAAACTGCGCCTGATGTATGTCGGCGCCAAAGTGGGCTCATACATGCGGGGCAAACTTCGACGCCTCCGACAGACAGACCACATTGAAATAGGTCTGCCTGCCGGAGCTCTAATGCGCCCCACTTTGCCGACCCGCATTCATACATGCTTCGGAGATTTCGAATGTGGTGCGTCCCGCCCACAGAACGCCCCTTCATGTTAGGTGCATAAGAAAGTGGCGAAGCTTGCACCTAACAGCGCATTCCTGCGTTAGACAGCGGAGCCGGCACAATGAGAAGCTTTATACACCTGAAAACAGGCAAAAAGCCCGATCATACATGTCGCCCTTAGTGTAGGGACCCACTTTAAAGAGGTCGCTGTGAAGTGGCAAGTGGGCTTCTACGTTGTGATCAAAAAGTCTACTAAGAACCTCCTGTTCATTTTTATAAAGTTTAGCTGAGAAGCATTAGATCAACGTATAGTATGAGGATGTGCGGTCCATGCCTCTCCCTCCATGTTTGAACAAGTACAAGTTGTACAGTTATCTAATTCATTAACTCCTTGCGGATGTTACGATCACTCTATATAACGGTGTTGTAGTTTATAAGTTTGCTATCGATAATGTATATATTTGCTCCTGTGGGTGGTTGTGTTGGTTGGGGGGCCCAGTGCACGGCTCTGCCCAGGGGCCCATAATGCTGGTAAGATGTCCCTGATTGGTTGCTATAGACAACAAAGATAGTCTTACTGCTAGACAGTTTTGATACATAAGGCCCGTAGAGTATACTTTAACTAGTAATAAGAATTGTATATAATACTTTGGTGGTTGTAATAGTAGAGGTAAAAAAAAAACAAACCTATATAAAATATAAGAGTTTACGGTAAGTAGTAGTAATAATAATATATAATACTGTGAAAATATAAAACATGTAGCGTATAATAATTAGTTGTAGTAGTAGATGTAAATAATACTCTAAAAGTATAAAACACATAGGGCCACATGTTTGAAAACTGTCTAGGTCTAAAACTCAGTTGCCCAAAGCAACCAATCAGAGCTTATAGCAACCAATCAGAGCGCCCCTCTCATTTTTCCAGAGCACTATATGAAATGAAAGAGGACCTCTGATTGGTTGCTATGAGCTCTGATTGGTTGCTATGGGCAACAAAGAAAGTTTTACACCTAGACAGTTTTCATACGCATGGCCCTAAAAGCCTTAATTTTGTGCATGTATAAAGCATAGCAGTAATCGATCATAAAAAGTTTCACAACACTTTTGAATGCACCAAAACTGCTGGGCATATAGAGCCAGAATCATACCATGCGCCAAAGTTTGACTCGAAACTGTCGTACAAATCCATACGAGCTTCAAAGTGGCTGAGACTACTTTTGGCATAGAACGAGACACATTTATAAAGTGCTGGGAGACGCTTTCATAGTGACTGTCAGATCCTACACTATTAAAAACAGAGGTAGAGCTGGCGAGTCGGTGTCAGGGTCATACATGTCGTCCATAGAATTCACACAGTCAACTATGGGGAAGTTATTTTAACATGGATTTGAGATCCCATTGCTGGAAATAAAAAAATAAGTGATGTTCCTCCTTTAGCATGAATTTCTTGTGGTTTCTGCATTGGGCGGCCTGGATACAGATGAATCTCGCTGAAATGGGGCTTATTGTTATACATCTAAAATGTTGCAGAATCCCCAGTCTACAAGCTTCAGACCTACGGCAGGAATGTGAGGATATGCCAGATTAGAAAACAGATAAACTGCATCATGTGAACCTAAGCCATACCAGGGCAAAGCTTTCATTTCAGTGGCTACCATATAATTCTGCAGTTTCCCTATGGTTTTGGTGTAGGGGAACTAAACACGTGCTACTGGTTCCCCCTACAATTCACAATTGACCCCTTTAAAGCGGTTGTCTCACTACATTGATTAATCTTCCCTCAGTCCTGTTCTCTCGGTTTCATTTTTGAATTCAGGGGCGTGTTTATTGGCTTCTACTGGTCTGCAGCGATGAGCCAGGTCTGTAGCTATAGCAAACAGTGCTGGCAGCCTATCACTAGAGATCAAACAGGTCTGTAGCTATAGTGACCAGCGCTGGCAGCCTATCAGGAGAGATCAAACAGGTCTGTGGCTATAGTGTCCATTGCTGGCAGCCTATAAGGAAAGATCAAACAGGTCTGTAGCTATAACGACCAGTGCTGGCAGCCTATCAGGAGAGATCAAACAGGTCTGTAGCTCTAGCAACCTGCGGAGCTGATGCAGCCCATACAAGAGGGGATATCTAGGAATAGGTAGGACACTGTTAATGGACACATATTGCAAAGTGATTTGTTTTTGCAAGATCCTTAACATAAAAAGCAATCCTTGTAGTGAGACAACCCCTTTAATAATCCATCTTTGACATTAAAGGGGGTTTTCAAAAGCTGTAAATGCTGGATAGTTTTTGAGGATGATTGAAAGTGAAAAAAAAAAACTTGCAAACCCGCCGGTTGTACCGCAGTGTCAGTTCCAGTGATCCTGGCGGATGACGTCATGTTAATTCTAGTGACCCTGCAGATATTCATAAACTGCAGTGATCTCTTGCTGGAAATACCGCACGTGACCGCTGAGGCTTGTGACTGGCTGCTGGGTCACGAGAAGGATGAACGGTGGCGTTATCAGGCTGGATCACCGGGACTGTGGCGCTGGTGTGAGCGGGTGTACAAGGTAAGCTTTTTTTTTTTTTTTTTTTAATTAATCCCCTAGCAATAAACCAACAGTTAAAACTTTGGAAACCCCCTCAAGATGTACTTGCTTTTTTTTTTTTACCAACTCATTCAGTAAATTTTTCTTATCAGTTGGGTAATTCTTGTATCTGATTTTTTTTTTCTTCTGTAGATGCAGTGACTGGTTATTGGTCAGTTCTTCCCTTCTTGTTGCTGTTGTTAAAATTCCACATGGAACATGATTGTTTTGGGGTTTGCTTAAAGGGGTTGTCTCACTACAAGGATTGCCTTTTATATTAAAAATAAGTCACTTTGCAATTTATGTCCATTAACAGTGTCCTACCTATTCTGAGATATCCCCTCTTGTATGGGCTGCATCAGCTTCTCAGGTTGCTATAGCTACAGACCTGTTTAGTCCCTAATGATAGGCTGCCAGCACTGGTTGCTATAGCTACAGACCTGGCTACTAGTGCAGCCTAGTAGAAGACAGTAAACACGCCGCTGAATTCAAAATGAAACCAAGAAACCAGGACTGAGGTAAGATGAATCAATGTAGCGAGACAACCCCTTTAACATGAACAAATTAATTGGGTTTACTTGACTGCAGCATTGAGATGCCCATTTACCCCCCAGTCATTAGCCTCAGCAGTGTATGGCAAGTGACTGCTGTGACCAATGGTCAGCTGCAGGGGTCTAGTGAGTATACGTCATATGTCGGTAAGGGGTTAATAAGGGTATGTTCACACAGTGCGTTGGATCCGTTTTTGGATACGAAAAACGCATTCGTAAGCGCTGTATAAATCGCATCGAAAACATCCAACATGCAGGTTCGTGTTTGGATTTGTTTTTGCTGCAGCAGAAAGGCACTCTATGGTTTTAAATGAGGCGTCTGCTGCGTCAAACAGATCAAGAATTGACATGACAAAAAGACGCATCACAAAGACGCATGTAAAACACGCATCATCTGAACGCTGATGCAGGTTTTACATTGAAAGCAATGTAAATCACACTGCACATTGTTAGAAGCGTGTTTGTGTCCATTTAGAGTCCTAAAGACGGACCCAAACATACATCTAAAAACAAATCCAAAACTATATCCAACACGAAGTCAACACGCCGTGTGAACATACCCTATACCACTTATGTCAGCGTCTACAGATTCCTATGTGTCTCCATGGTAACAGACTACAAGCAAACCCTCTGCAGTCTGATCTTGCGGTCTCATCCATTTCCAAGAGTAGAAAAGTACAGGTAGAGAAACACATGCCTGGAGCCTCAGACTACATAGGAATTGTAGTCTGTAACCATGGAGGTGCAAAGGTTTCCATAGAAGCTGTATACACTAAACAGTAGGAGATTTATAATTGCCGCTATGTGTAAAGGTGCTTCATTTCTATTATTAGATTTATTGGGGCAATAAAAATAAATTGCTTGCATAAGTATACAGTGTAAGGAAATAGATTCACATTGCAATTATTGTTTAAGGTGTGTTGGTAAATTTCACAATCAATGATTCTTTTAGGCTCAGTTCACATAACGTTCAGATATATATAGGTGTGGGTATCCAGAGTTTCTGCTGTACGGTGGCATATGTTGCCAGTAGGCTGCAGTATAAAAATAAAAAGGTAGACCCTTGGTGTTTGCGTTCTTTTGCAGTGGCCCGTGGTATAGGAAATTGCAGCAGGCTACACTTTACTAGACAGCTAGAAAAAGTTGCGCCAATATATAGCAGCACAATGTAGGCAAAAAGTGCTTTCTTTTGGCCTTTTGGGGTAAATGAATATGTATGGCGGACACAGATGTTTGGGCTGCTGTTGGGGTTGTATTTGGCAAATGACTCCACTGGATCTTTTCATTACAATAATGGGCAGGTGGTTCCCATTGATTTGTGTGTAATTCCAGGCAGTGCTGCCATACTTAAAGGAGTTGTCTCCCCACAGGGTTTCAAAGAATGCATGAAAGAAATTCTCTGTCACTTCCTGGTTCAGACTAATTTGCATAAGCTCCATGCTTGTACAGCTCAGTTGTGCTTTCAGATGCTAATTAGATTAGATTAGCTTCTCAAACTACTCACAGGACTTCTTATCTGATCCCCAAAAACAAAAGCCCAAATTACAGACTGTTTACTTGAGATAAATCAAGCTTTTTAAACTGTCGGGGCAGCACGGGACATGACTGACACTGCTGACCTGTGTGATACTCTCTCTTTTACCATTGAACAAACACCCGGGGACATTTGTTTACAGGTAGGTTAAGAGGAACTGAAATACCATGGAGGTAAAAAAATTCATTGTATCTCTTTAGGGAAAACAGAGGAACATAAATATATTTTGGAAAAGCTTATTTTTGTTCCCTAAATTTTTGAAAGTATCTTTGTAGCGAACAACCCTTTAATTCAGGTCCTATACTATCAAAGCATCTGGGCCCCATACAGCCAAAGTATCCGACCCGCCCATTACAAGTTCCTATTTTGCACCGTATCAGTGGGCCTCTGACAGAAGTACTACCTATACTACCTTGATGGTGCCCCTGATTCCAGCAGCCATAAACTGTATGAGTATGTTCACACGGCTGATTTGCAGCGCTGGAAATTTTAATGCGAACAGTGTGTCCACAGGAATAGTGCGGATTTTTGACGGGATTTTTATTCTATTTCCAAGGCAGAAATTTTTTTTCTCCAATATACTCTAAGGTGAGGATTCAGTGTGGAATCCGCCTCAAAGACTGACGTCAATTCTTTTTCAGCGCAGAAAATAAATTCGCGCTGAAAAAAAGAATCAGCGTTGTGTGCACAAAAACAAGAATTTTACATGGGAAACAATGAAAAAAGTGAAATTAGATTGGATGCTGACTTGGAGTTCAAATCCATCATGTGAAGATACCCCATGCTGGTTTTCTCAAGGTATATTTACTAGGTTTTGAGGGGACCATGTCTGTCAATAAGTGTTGCTAAAGTCATGACCTTGGTGGGTTGTGAGGGCTGTGAGTTGCTTGGTGGGCTGCTTGGTGGGTTGTGAGGGCTGTGAGCTGCTTGGTGGGTTGTGAGGTGGGTTGTGAGGGCTGTGAGCTGCTTGGTGGGTTGTGAGGTGGGCTGAGAGGGCTGTGAGTTGCTTGGTGAGCTGTGAGGGCTGTTAGTTGCTTGGTGGGCTGTGAGACTTGAGTTCTTTTGGGGGGCTGTGGGTGGGTTTAGTTGCTTTGGGGGGCTGTAGGGCTGTGAGGGCGGGGAGTTGCTTTGGAGGGGGGGTGGGCGGAGGCTGTGAGTTCTGGTGGGCTGTGAGGTGGGCGGTGAGTTGCTTGGTGGGCTGTGAGGGCTGTGAGTTGCTTGGTGGGCTGTGAGGGCTGTGAGTTGCTTGGTGGGCTGTGAGTTGCTTGGTGGGCTGTGAGGGCTGTGAGTTGCTTGGTGGGCTGTGAGGGCTGTGAGTTGCTTGGTGGGCTGTGAGGGCTGTGAGTTGCTTGGTGGGCTGTGAGGGCTGTGAGTTGCTTGGTGGGCTGTGAGGGCTGTGAGTTGCTTGGTGGGCTGTGAGGTGGGCTGTGAGGGCTGTGAGTTGCTTGGTGGGCTGTGAGGGCTGTGAGTTGCTTGGGGGGCATGAGGCGTGATTCTTGGGGACTTAGGGGTGTGTTGCTTGGTGGGCTGTGAGTTGCTTGGTGGGCTGTGAGTTGCTTGGTGGGCTGTGAGGGCTGTGAGTTGCTTGGTGGGCTGTGAGGTGGGCTGTGAGGGCTGTGAGTTGCTTGGTGGGCTGTGAGGTGGGCTGTGAGTTGCTTGGTGGGCTGTGAGGGCTGTGAGTTGCTTGGTGGGCTGTGAGGGCTGTGAGTTGCTTGGTGGGCTGTGAGGGGGGGCTGGAGGGGGTGTGGGGCTGTGGTTTGCTTGGTGGGCTTGAGGGGGGGATTGCTTTTTGGGGTTGTGAGGTGGGCTGGATTGCTTGGGGAGCTTGAGGCTTGATTGCTTGGTGGGCGTGCGGGGTATGGTTGCATGGTGGGCTGTAGGTGGGCTGTGAGGGGCGGAGGGCGGTGATTGCTTTTGAGCTGGAGGGGGGCTGAGGTGGGCTGTGAGGGCTGTGAGTTGCTTGGTGGGCTGTGAGGGCTGTGAGTTGCTTGGTGGGCTGTGAGGGCTGTGAGTTGCTTGGTGGGCTGTGAGGGCTGTGAGTTGCTTGGTGGGCTGTGAGTGTCTTGTCTTGTTTTATTTGGTCTAAATATATATTATAGTTGCACTTGTCTACCTTTTGAAGAGGGTTGGGTTGTGGTGAGCATAAAATCTATGAGGAAATGTTATGACATTGATGGGGGGCAGGTTGAGTTTTAGCTGTATGGTCCTGAGATCCTGATGTTATAGTCAAATTTTTCTGTGAAATTGCCACTAGTGCTCCAGAATCTCCTCCAGTGTTATCTTATATGTGTGAATGAGAAAACACCATTCACACATACTGTCCTGTGGTTGGTTGTCGATTTTCAGCGCAGACGGGGAAGGTTCACACGGCGTGTTGGATCCATTTTTGGATATGTTTTGGATCCATAAAACGCATCCAACACACAAGTGCGTCTTTGGATGCGTTTTGGCTGCAGCAGGATCACACCCTATAGTTTTAAATAGGGCTCCTGCTGCATCTTTCGGATCAAGAATTGACATGTCAGTTCTTTAAACTGATCTGAAATATGCATCAGAAAGACGCATGTAAACACGCATTGGTGATGATTCATCTGAACGCCGATGCGTGTTTTACATTGAAAGCAATGCACACTGCACATTGTTAGATACATGTTTGGTTCCGTTTAAGGTCCGAAACATGGATCCAAAAACAGGGCACTAAAAACAGATCCAAAATTAAATACGCCCCGAAATAAGCCGTGTGAACATAGCCTTACGGTTTCTAGGGATGATTTACAGTTGGTTTTGTGTGGATTCTAAATACTGAATCCGTTTAAGGCCGTGTTCACACGGCTTATTCACGGCGGATTTGTGAGCCGGATTGCGCCCCGCAAATCCGCGTGAATAAGGGCGGGGCGGGGCCGGAGCGCGGCGTGGGCGCCGCTCCCCGCCCCCATAGACAATGCATTATTCACGGCGTGTACCGCCGTAAATAATGTGCTTTGTCACTTTCTCCCCCCCGCACGGATTCGCCAGCGGGGGGAGCGACGGATTTCCACTGTTCTCTTTTGAGAACAGTGGATAACCGTAATTACTCCGACGGATTGGCCCGTACTGGCAGCGCAAATCCGGCCGAGTACCGGGCGCCAATCCCGGGACAAATAAGGCCTTTGGTTGAAACGAGGCCTAAAAATCCGACAGTAAATCACTGTTGTGGAGACGTAGCCTAAGGCTACACAGCACAGTAATAGCATTGGGAAATCTGAATCCGCCAAAATTCCGACGGTACACAGTGCTGCATAGACAGCAATAAAAAATCCGTGATATGTAGATTTTTTACGATCGGTTTTAAAATCCCGCGGATTCCGCCCTGATTTGCCTTCAATGTACAGGGCCAACGGCAAATCTGAAAACCAACCGTGGTTCTTGCGCCAAATACTGCAGTCCATCCACGGTTCGGTAATGTTAAAATTTGCCAGATTTTGGATGGCATTTTAACATTTACTGTGTAGACACAGCCTAACAAACTTGGCATGTGTAGATGTGGCCTTTGGATAAAGGGGACATAGAGACATATTGTAACTAAGACAGAAGCTGGATCATAGGTGACCTGTCATTTTTCTAAGGAAAGAGGTAACAGGGTGTAATATAATTTCCATCTGTAAATTTACATTTTTAACCAGAATCCTGCCCGGGTGCCGTTTACTCTCCGATCCTGATAATGTTTATTTTAATTTTATTTAGTACATGAGGGTTTTAACGCTATAACACTTTTTTGCACTCAGTTCTTCTACTTAGTATTTTGCCTATTTTCCATCATATGGTAGGCATTATTTCTATGTCATTTTTACATCACTTTTTATTTTTAAACCCTTAACACTGAGGCCTATTTTTTTTTCCTACGGTGTTCAGTGTATGGGATATGTTATATTTTAATAGATCAGACTTTTTTGGACGCAGCGATACCAAATATGTGTAACTTTTTTACTTTTTTATTTTTTTTATTTTTAAAATGGCAAAAGGGGGGGGGATTTGAACTTTTCTAAAAAAAATTTTTATACTTTAAAACATTTTTTTTTAACTACTTTTAACTTTGAGTCCCCGTAGGGTGCTTCACAACTAGGGGGCAGAATCATCTTTTCAGCCTAAAGCATAGTAATACAATGCATTAGGGTGTACAAAGATGGCGGTTTTATAACTTCCTGCCTGGGGCCGGCAGTAGTAAAATCGAAAACATGGCGGCGATGGAAGCCTTAAAAAGGCTTCCAGATGCCATGTTCCCGATTTCACCGCAGGCAGCCCGATCGAAGTGAGGAACGGTGCACGGCCATCTTTGTCGAGGCGTCTAAAGGGTTAAACAGCGCGAGATGGCGCCAGCACCCTCCCCCGCTTTAACCACTGAGTGTTAGCTGCAGTTAGCAGCTAATACCTGCCGGCTACGTAGAGGTATCGCAGTGAGATCCCGCTACAAAGCCCCTTACCATCATTAGGACTCATACGTCCAATGTCGGTAAGGGGTTAATAATGTTGGGGAAAATTGTAAAAAAATTCAGTTTGTCTTCCAAAATGTGTGTATTTTTTTAACAGCAAGAGTGGCGCTAAAACACATTTTGGCGTTGGGACTGTCAGTCTGTTTTTTAGATGATTTTTTATTATTTACTTTACATATTGTGCCCCCCATAAGTTTAGAAAAAGACGTCTGTGGCGTATTTTTGGATAATTTTTTTTTTTCTTTGGTGATTTCTCCTATAACTGGGGCTGATATACTATAGGAAATACATCTCCTTGGCCTGACTGCAGAGCTGATCAGGGTTTGATAAAACCCAGTAGCAACCATCGAATTGGGAGGCAGGAGTTTGGATGCTGGGCACAGTCCAGTCCTTTTTTCTATTGAGTGGTTTGACACAAGGAATGTGACGGCTGTAGCCCATGTCCCATTGCCCATAGATTTATTTGGAGCTGGATTTCCGAGTAAAAAGCAGATAAAATACTGATATGACTCTCTAAAGTGACATTCCCATATCATTGATCGGCTTTCAACATGTAGGCAAAGGTAAAAAAGACTATTACCAAACACATTGCTGTTCTGATTTTGCTTCCTTTCAGAATTAGAGAAGTTCTTACCTCATGCTTGTGTACACAAGCATCCCTAGGTTACTGATCACCTCTCTCTGCTTCGCTTAGTGTGTTTCTTCAGGAGTCTGAGTGTTCACAACACGTAGAGATTGTATGGATATACCATTATGCGTTTTTTAAATATTGCATTTTAAGTGCCAATAAACTGACACCCTAGGGCCATATTCACACGGCTTAAATTGGGCCGTAATTCGGTCCGTAATTACGCGCCGGTAGGGGCGCAAATTTCGGGCTGAAAACGTCCTGGTCATTACGGTAATCCACAGTTCTCATAGAGAACTATGGATTCCGTTTCCTCTCCCCGCCCGGCGAATCCGCCGGGGAGGGCGAAAAGTGACATGTGAATTACCAGCAGCGTATACGCGCCTCTGGTAATACAAGTCTATGGGCCGGCGAGGTGCCGGCCCCCCGCTCCTTCCCCCGCTCCCGCCCCGCCCCCGACCACACGGCGTAATTGCGGGGCGTAATTGCATCCCGCAGTTAAGCCGTGCGAACATAGCCTAACACACAAATTGTGGAGTGTCAGTTATATAATTAGTGCATACAGTCTTGGCGCCTAAGCGCTTCGGTTAGGATTTATTCCTATTTTTCAAAAGTTGTCATATAACTCTATATATCACAGAGCTCAGCTTCTCTCCTCTATCATATAACCCTATATATCACAGAGCTCAGCTTCTCTCCTCTATCATATACCCTATATATCACAGAGCTCAGCTTCTCTCCTCTTCATATAACTCTATATATCACAGAGTCAGCTTCTCTCCTCTATCATATAACCCTATAATCACAGAACTCAGCTTCTCTCCCTCTATCATATAACCCTATATATAAACCAGAGCTCAGCCCCCTCACCTCTATCATATAACCCTATATATCCACGGAGCTCAGCTCCTCTATTATATAACCTTATATATCACAGAGCTCAGCTTCTCTCCTCTATTCATATAACCCTATATATCACAAAGCCCCAGCTTCTCTCCTCTATCAAAATAACCCTATATATCACAGAGCTCACTTTCTCTTTCTATCATTTTTACCCTATATATCACAGAGCTCAGCTTCTCTCCTCTATCATATAACCCTATATATCACAGAGCTCAGCTTCTCTCTTCTATCATATTTACCCCTATATAATCACAGAGCTCAGTTTCCCTCTCCCTCTATCATATAACCCTATAATCACGGAGCTCAGCTTCTCTCTCCTCAAATCATATGACCCTATATATCACGGAGCTCAGCTTCTCCTCCTCTATAAATATAACTTTATATATCAGGGGAGCTCATCTCCTCTATCATATAACCTTATATATCACAGAGCTCAACTTCTCTCCTCTATCATATAACCCCTATATATCACCGGAGCTCAGCTTCTCTCCTCTATCATATAACCCTATATACACGGAACTACTCAGCTTCTCTCCTCTATCATATAACCCTATATATCACAGAGCTCAGCTCCTCTCCTCTTTCATATAACCCTATATATCACAGAGCTCAACTTCCTCCCTCTATTATATAACCCTATATATCACAAAAGCCAGCCCCTCTCCTCTAGCATATAACCCTATATATCACAGAGCTCACTTCTCTCCTCTATCATATAACCCTATATATCACGGAGCTCAGCTTCTCTCCTCTACCCATATAACTCTATATATCACGGAGCTCAGCTCCCCCTATTAATAACCTTTATATATCACAGAGCTCACTTCTCTACTCTAACATATAACCCAATATATCACAGAGCTCAGCTTCTAACCTCTATCATATAACCCTATATATCACAGAGCTCAGCTTCTCTCTTCTACCCATATAACCCTATATATCACAGAGCTCAGCTTCTCTCTTCTAATCATATTACCCTATATATCACAGAGCTCAGCTTCTCTCCATCTATCATATAACCCTATATCTCACGGAGCTCAGTTCTCCCCCTCTATCATATAACCCATATAATCACGGAGCTCAGCTTCTCTCCTCTATCATATAACTCTATATATCCCGGAGCTCAGCTCCTCTATCATATAACCTTATTTATCACAGAGCTCAACTTCTCTCCTCTATCATATAACCCTATATATCACGGAGCTCAGCTTCTCTCCTCTATCATATAACCCTATAATCCACAGAACTCAGCTTCTCTCCCCTATCATATAGCCCTTATTCCCACAGAGCTCAGCTTCTCTCCTCTATCATATAACCTTATATATCAAAGAGCTCAGCTTCTCTCCTCTATCATACAACCCTATATATCACAGAGCTCAGCTTCTCTCCTCTATCATATAATCCCATATATCACAGAGCTCAGCTCCTCTCCTCTTTCATATAACCCTATATATCACAGAGCTCAGCTCCTCTCCTCTATCATATAACCCTATATATCACAGAGCTCAGCCCCTCTCCTCTAGCATATAACCCTATATATCACAGAGCTCAGCTTCTCTCCTCTATCATATAACCAGGGGCGTCGCTAGGCTGTTTTATTCGGGGTTCGGGCCCCGAATAAAACCCCTTGTGCCCCGAGCCTCCCGGCTCCAGGCCGCTGCCGTGGGCCTGGAACACCGACTGGCCCTGCAGCTACATGTGCGTCCGCTGGACGCACCTACAGCTGCGGGCTTCTGCGGAGCAGAGAGCGAGCGCTCCCTGCCCCGCAGACAGTGTCGGACCGGCGCCGGGTCCGACAGAGCGGGCCGCCAGGTCCTCACAGCGCTGAGGACCCGGCGTGGCCCCGTGCTGCTCAGCTGGCAGCGGCGCAATGTAATGACCTCCTCACGCCGCTGCCTGTCCTCGGGCGCACAGCGCGTCATAGCCCGTGCGCCCGAGGAGCTGCCGGAGGATCGCGGACTGAAGAGGATGGAGCGCGCTCGCCGGGGGAGCTAAGGTGAGTATTAATGTTGTTTTTTTTATAGCGTTTACCTGCCTGTGTGCCCCTATATACTGCCTGAGCCACTATATACTGCCTGAGCCCCTATATACTGCCTGTGTGCCCCTATATACTGCCTCAGTGCCCCTATATACTGCCTGAGCCCCTATATACTGCCTGTGTGCCCCTATATACTGCCTGTGTGCCCCTATATACCTGCCTCAGTGCCCCTATATACTGCCTGTGTGCCCCAATATACTTCCTCAGTGCCCCCTCTATACTGCCTGGTCCCTATAGAGTGCCTGTGTGCCCCTATATAGTGCCTCAGTGCCCCTATATAGTGCCTCAGTGCCCCTATATACTGCCTCAGTGCCCCTATATACTGCCTCAGTGCCCCTATATACTGCCTGAGTGCCCCTATATACTGCCTGTGTGCCCCTATATACTGCCTGTGTGGCCCCTATATTACGCCTCGTGCCCCTATATACTGCCTCAGTGCCCCTATATACTGCCTGTGCCCCTATATACTGCCTGTGTGCCCCTATATACTGCCTGTGTGCCCCTATATACTGCCTGAGCCCCTATACACTGCCTCAGTGCCCCTATATACCTGCCTCTGTGCCCCTATATACTGCCTCTGTGCCCCTATATTCTTCCTCAGTGCCCCTATATTCTGCCTCAGTGCCCCTATATACTGCTTCAGTGCCCCTATATACTGCCTGTGTGCTCCTATATACTGCCTGTGTGCTCCTATATTGTGCCTGTGTGCCACTATATACTGCCTGAGCCCCTATATACTGCCTGTGTGCCCCTTTATACTGCCTGTGTGCCCCTATATACTGCCTGTGTGCCCCTGTATACCTGCCTGTGTGCCCCTATATACTTGCCTCAGTGCCCCTATATAACTGCCTGAGTGCCCCTATATACCTGCCTGAGTGTCCCCCTATATACCTGCCTGAGTGCCCCCCTATATACCTGCCTGAGTGCCCCCTATATACCTGCCTTAGCGCCCCCCTATATACCTGCCTGAGTGCCCCCCTATATCTATGTACCTGCCTGAGAGTTTCCTATATCTATATATACTGCCAGAGAGTAACCCTATATCTATATACCTGCCTGAGAGTAACCCTATATCTATATACCTGCCTAGGTGACCCTATATCTATATACCTACCTAGGTGACCCTATATCTATATACCTGCCTGACATTGACCCTATATCTATATACTTGCCTAAGTGACCCTATATTTCTATACTTGCCTAATTGAGGGGACCTATACACCTACCTAACTGAGGGACTTATATACCTATAAGTAAGGAGTTGCTGGAAATGAAGGTATGAACCGGATGGAGAAGAAAAGGGAAAGTGAACGACGCTGATCAGAAAAGGCGTCTCCTGTGAGTCAATAAATGTAACTGCAGTGTAATCACTTATATTTCTGCAGAGCGTCTACATACAACTAGTATCTACCACTATATGGTCCCTGTATGGGGTATTATACGTCTTCAGAGCCTGTGTACAGGTGATGTCACATGTGGTGGTTGCGTTTGGTAAAGGGTCTGGCAGGATTATTTGAGCCATAAGTAGTAATAGTTTTGGGTCTTGGTTTTGTAGGAGTGGTTTTTAGTAACAATCATTCGTCCAGTATATTTGCTCCATGTATAGGTGTATGTTTTGGTGACTGTTATTTAGGGGTATTGCACTGTCATATGGAGGGGAGCGATTTTGAAAATCTGTAAATTTGTAAATTTGTCATTGCTGATTTTCATTGTGCAGTGACTGCTGAGGAGATGGACGGGATCTATGTGGAATGTGCAGAAAATTAGTGACAGGAACTGAAGGTTTTTCTCTGTAAAAACACATCCGCAGTTCACAAAAAATGCTGTGTGAACCCAGCTCTACTGAGCAAAACACAAAGGTCCCGAGCCCCGGATGTTTTACGATCCTAGCAACGCCCCTGCATATAACCCTATATATCACAGAGCTCAGCTTCTCTCCTCTATCATATAACCCTATATATCACAGAGCTCAGCTTCTCTCCTCTATCATATAACCCTATATATCACGAGCTCCTCACCCTCCATCATATAATCCTATATATCACAGAGCTCAGCTCCTCTCCTCTATCATATAACCCTATTATCACAGAGCTCAGCTTCTCTCCTCTGTCATATAACCCTATATATCACAGAGCTCAGCTCCTCTCCTCTATCATATAAACCCTATATAACACAGAGCTCAGCTCCTCTCCTCTGTCATATAACCCTAATATTACAGAAGCTCAGCTTCTCTCCTCTATCATATAACCCTATATATCACCTACCTCAGCCTCTCCTCCCCTATCATATAACCCTATATATCACAGAGCTCAGCTTTTCTCCTCTGTCATAAAACCCTATATATCACAGAGCTCAGCTCCTCTCCTCTATCATATAAAACCCTTATATCACAGAGCTCAGCTTCTCACCTCTGTCATATAACCCTATATATCACAAGCTCATCTCCTCTCCCTATCTAAAAACCCTAAATATCACAGATCTCAGCTCCTCTCCTCTATCATATAAACCTATATATCACAGGCTCACTTCTCTCCTCTGTCATATAACCCTATATATTCAGAGCTCAGCTCCTCTCCTCTATCATATAACCCTATATATCACAGAGCTCAGCTTCTCTCCTCTATCATATAACCCCCATATATCACAGAGCTCAGCTTCTCTCCCTCTATCATATAACCCCTATATATCACAGAGCTCAGATCCTCTCCTCTATCACATAACCCTATATATCACAGAGCTCAGCTTCTCTCCTCTATCATATAATCCTATATATTACAGAGCTCAGCTTCTCTCCTCTATCATATAACCCTATATATCACAGAGCTCAGCTTCTCTCCCTCTATCATATAACCCCATATATCACAGAGCTCAGCTTCTCTCCACTATCATATAACCTTATATCACAGAGCTCAGCTCCTCTCCTCTATCATATAACCCTAATATTTAGAGCTCACTCCCTCTCCTCTAACATATAACCCTATATATCACAGAGCTCAGCTTCTCTCCTCTATCATATAACCCTATATAACAGAGCTCAGCTTCTCTCCCTCTATCATATAACCCTATATATCACAGAGCTCAGTGTTTCTCCCTGTATCACATCCTGCTCTCAGACAGGGTAGCATTAACCACCTGATAGGTTCACTTTGAAGTTATGTACTGGTGTTCACCATTATTGATAAATATGCCTTATCATGTTATATTGACGAGTTGGGCCGAATGCTTTTCTACATTGACCTTTAGCTCTGATACATGTACAGTTCAGTGCAAATTCCAGTTCTCTCCCTATTCTGTCAATCCTCTGTGTCCATTGCAGCCTCCATATATGATTTATACATGGCCTGTGAACAAGAACCTGAATGGGATGCACAATATATTGCTAATAAGGATGCATAAGTCATAGGTTACATCCTGACTCCCGAGCTTCACGGCTCTACAGTCAGATGGACGGGATTTGCTTGTAAATTGCAGCTTGTCTTCCCAAAGGGCTGAGAAAAAGCCTCGTTCTTGCAGTGAGCATTGGGTATTGGATATGATTCAGTTTCCTGTGTGATGGTCTTTTCAGGTTTGTGCACAGTACACAGTTTAATTAGCGATTTTGCACAATGTCTTACCGCCATTTATTTGAGAATTTGCTTTCTCAGTTCCTGGGTGGAATCCCCCAAAGACTGATAGGCCAGAAGCAACGTTGTCTATATTTAGCGGTGTCGCTGCCATGGAGTATACTATTATAGTTATTGGGATACTGCTTATGTAATCAGGCTCATCCCATTCATAAGGCAAGAGGAGATAGTGAGGCTTCATTACTCTGTCGCCTGCACCATTTATCTTACAAAAGTTTAACAACTGATTGGTGAAAATATTCCTTTCTGGTTGCAGTTATTTTCTCCAGTTAACTTCTCTCATCTAGTTTGCTATTTGTGTATAATACCCATGTATGTCGGGTGTAGCTCATACTTGCCAACTTTGGGAAGTGGCCTTCAGGGAGATTTTGAATTGCAGCTTGCCGCTTTGATGGTTTGAGTAGGGCACACCCTCTGTTTTACATGACTCACCCTCTTTTGCACAAAGCCACACCCTCTTGTCACATCTGTATAATAGCTTTGGAGGAAAGCTGATAAGGGATGTGGTATCCTTCAGCTTTACTGGACCTTGGATCTCCGAACCAGCATCCAAGCTGGGTGACAGCACATCAATCAGCTTTCCTTCAGAGCCGAGCTACAATGTGGTCCCTCTGCACCAAGTGATGTCAGGGCAGTGGCTCATGATGCTTTACCCGGGCACCACCACTACTTAAAGAGCAACCCACAGCCAGTAAAAAAAAAGTACTTGCATGTATATAGTGGTTTAGCTGCCATATAGGTTTAGGCTAAAACCAACAAAACTTGTGACTATGTTTGTCCCCTTTTCAGCCATATATACTGTACTAGTGTATATAGTGCGCAGCACTTTTTTAAAGCATTTTTCGGCACAGTTTTGGCCCTGACTATTAATCTGTATGGGTGGAAACCTGGTCCAAAACCTCATCAAAAACGTCTTCTGAAGAAATGCGTTTCAGGAGAGGTTTTGAAGCTGTTATTTGTGCTGAAAAATCAGTGTCCAAACAGCGTCCGAATAAGCCGTGTGAACATACCCTAATAGACATGCCCAAGAGTCTATTCAAAAAATTCCCAGTACTTGATATAGCAGGTACAAATACAATACCGGCACTGGCCCCTAGGCAGCAAAACCATTCCTGCCGGTGGTTTACCAGATTGGTGGCAAACCTACCAGAGCGGGAGATTTACCAACTCCTCAGGGAGACCGGGAGGACTCCTCCTTTTCAGGGAGTCTCCCTGCTGATCAGGGAGAGTTGGTAAGTATGGTGTAGCTCTTAGTTAATGTATTCAAAGCATACATCTTTATTGGGAGGAAAAAGAAAAGAAAAGTTTGGTTTTACTTGGACCAAAAGTTAAAGGGGTTGTCTCACTACAAAGATTACTTTTCATGTTAAAGATCTTGCAAAAACGAGTCGCTTTGCAATATATGTCCATTAACAGTGTCCTACCTATTCCTAAATATCTCCTCTTGTATGGGCTGCATCAGCTCCTCAGGTTGCTATAGCTACAGATCTGTTTGATCTGTCCTGATAGGCTGCCAGCAATGGTCGCTATAGATACAGACCTGGCTTCTACTGCAGTCTAGTGTAAGCCAGTAAACACGCCTCTGAATTCAAAATGAAACCAAGAAAACAGGACAGTGGTCTGATGAATCAATTTAGTGAGACAAACCCTTTAAAGGGTTGTAAAAGTTTAGAAAAAGGGAGGTTTTTTTTCAGAAACAGTGCCACACTTTCCCATAGGCTGTAAGTGGTATTGCAGCTCACCCCCATATTAAGAGAATGGATCTGAACTTTATTATTCATACAAAAATAGAATCTACATAAAAAGCTGAGCAGCATTGGAAATCGATTTCAGTACATACAATATATTGTACTGATTTGGGGTTATTGGCTGTATTGTAGTGTAGAGCTGCATTCATTATTTGCATGGTTGTCATTGAAATATTCACAGATATTCACCTACCAATTTAGCTAATAAAGCAGTTGGACAGTTTTTTGTTTCCCGACAACTGATAACTGTGCAGTGCTTGGTGTAAAAAAGAGATACATTTGAGAATATTGCTGTGTGCAGACATTGAGTTAGCAAGGAATTCTGAGAGATTACAGCTCTGAATTGTACCATAAAGTGTATTATAAAACAGGCTGTGATGCTGGACCAATACAAGATAAGGCATGCTATGTATTTACAATGCCATTCAACTTCTTATGTCTTATGATAATTTTGTATGTAAACCATTTCAAAGATAGACATGCCCTTTAAATGTCAGACTTGTTCCTTAAACCCATTTTGAATTAACAGTGATGGACTGTACGTCCGATAAGCCTCTCTATCCTGATGCAGGTAAGTTAGAAGATACAGTATCTCATAAAAGTGAGTACACCTCTCACATATTTGTTAACATTGTATTATATCTTTTCATGGGACAACACTGCAGATGTGACACTTTGATATAATGTAAAGTAGTCAGTGTACAGCTTGTGTAACAGTGTAAGCAGTAGCTTATCTCTGTTGGGCATGGAGGTCACTAGAGCTTCACAGGTTGCAGCCACTGGAATCCTCTTCCACTCCTCCAGGACGACATCATGGAGCTGATGGATGTTAGAGACCTTTCGCTCCTCCACCTTCCGTTTGAGGATACCCCACAGATGCTCAATAGGGTTTAGGTCCGGAGACATGCTTGGCCAGTCCAGCTCCTTTACCCTGTTCACACGACGGATTTGAACGAGGTTATGGCCGCGGGTTCCGACGTGGTTTCCGCGGCCAAAACCACGTCCAAATCGCGCCCACTTTATTAACATGGTTTCCTATGGTAAACCGCGTTAATATTCACACGGCGTGGGTTTGGCCGCGGCTTTGGGGACGTGGCCTTGCCACGTGTGTTTAAGAACTCTCCTGTCAATTCTTGACAGGGAGTCCTCAGCGCGGCGGGCAAACCTTCGGCCACAAGCCGTGCCCCAAACCACGCCCCACTTGCACCGCGACCACGACCAAGTCCGAGCCACAAACCCGCGTCGGGAGATGCGAGTTTGCGGCGAGGGTAGGACGAGGCTTGGCCGCGGCTGAACCCACGGCCGAAACTGTCGTGTAAACATGTCCTTAGGAGGGCAGTGGTCGTCTTGGAGGTGTGTTTATTACCATGTTGGAATACAGCCGTGCAGCCCAGTTTCCAAAAGGTAGGAGTCATGCTCTGCTTCAGTATGTCACAGTACATGTTGGAATTCATGGTTTCCTCAGTGAACTGTAGCTTCCCAAAGCTGGCAGCTCTCATGCAGGCCCAAACCATAACACTCACACAACCATGCTTGACTGTATGCAAGACACAGCTTTCTTTGAACTCCTCACCTGGTTGCCGCCTGACACACGCTTGACATCATCTGAACCAAATACGTTTATCTTGGTCTTATCAGACCACAGGACAGGGTTCCAGTAATCCATGTCCTTTGTTTGTCTTCAACAAGCTGTTTGCGGGCTTTCTTGTGCATCATATTTATAAGAGTCTTCCTTCTGGGATGACAGTCATGCATACTTAATGCGATGTGCGGTTTATGGTCTGAGCACACCGCCTACATCTCACTTCCTCCTAGCTGCATGCACTGCGATAACACCAAATTAAACAATGTCATATCTTCATTGTTCTCCCAATGTTACAAAAATGTGAGGGGTGTCTCACTTTTGTGAGATACTATAGATTGTCACTGGTACCTTAACTAATTTTTTTCAGATACTCTCTCAGTTACGTGCCATTAGGTGCCATGCTGAACTTCCGGTGACCAGTATGAGAGCGTGTAAGAGTGATAACATGACATTTAACACATCTTTTCCCCATTAACACTTGAGACCTTGTAACACAAATGAGTCACATGACATCATGCAGGGAAAATGGCAAATTGGGCACAATTTGTCCATTTTCACTTCGTGGCATACTCACATTTCTTGCCAGTGGTTTAGACATTGGTGGCTATGTGTTGAGTTATTTTGAGGGCACACTAAATTTACACTGTTATACAAAGTGTACAATGACTACTTTACATTGTATCAAAGTGTCATATCTTCAGTGTTGTAAATGTTTACAAAAAATGTGAGGATTGTACTATTTTTTTTTTTTTAGATACTGTATACTATAGTCTTCACAGTTAGCAGTAGGTCCAGAATTGTTGCAGGAATTAAATTCTGTCTGTCTGTCTGTGTATTCTGTCTGCCATCTACTATTCTATATATCTAAATTTCTATGTACTGCTATATCTGTTCTATCCTTTCATTATCCATATAAATATCTAACTCTTTTTTAAACATCTTTTTTCTTCATATAAACATCTATCTATCTATCTATCTATCTATCTATCACTACTATCTAACTTCTATGCAACACTCTTTCTTTCTTTCTTTCTTTCTTTCTATTTATTTATTTATTTATCTGTTGCTTTATTTTAGGTTTATATCTCTCTTTTTATCTATCTATGCTGAGGTGGCGACTCATATACAGTGATTCTCCATTATAATGATGGTACCTTATGGGAAACGTGGATTCCTGACTCCCCTGATGGAAGTGTAATCACAACATCCGTCTTTCCTAGTAACAGATATAAATTTAAATACAATTTTAACAACTTGACAAAGGTCAAAACAAGGCATTCATGATTTTAAGGACAATACTATGTTAGATAATATGCAGTCTACTTGGAGATGTTTTTCCATTTGTTGCTGTCACGTACCCGGACGTAGAGGTGGATCCACTGGACCGCCGCAAGTGATGGCGTAAGCCACGCCAGGGAACGGAATCTAAGTGGGTCCCGGGTTTCACAAGAGCCCGCCGCACGGCGGGATGGACTTGCTGCGGCGGGCGTCTACCAGGTCGTTCGGCCGGATGTGGCGTGCTTGCGGTGGCAGCCAAAGTATAGCGTGGTGCAAAATCGTAAGACAGGCTCGTAGTCGGGGACAGGCAGAAGGTCAGGCAGGGGGCAATTTCTGGTCTGGACAGCTAGGTCGGGACAACGCAAAGCTGGTCGAGGAACGGAAGCTAATGGTAGGGTACACGGTAAAATCAAACAAGGCTTGTAACGCTTTCTCTATAGGCTGAAATGGCACTAAAGATCCGCAACAGCCCCAGGAAGGGGCGGCTTAAATAAGGGCAGTGCCCGGGCAATAGCCAATTACCGGTGCACTGGCCCTTTAAATTTCACAGGGGCCGGGCGCGAAACCCCGCGCCTTAGATGTCGGGAACGCGCGCGCCGGGAGGTTGGAGCAGAGACAGGAGCGCGGCCGGGTAGGTAAGAAGGTGGCCGGCCGGGGGAGCGTTCCACCCGTGACAGTTGCATAATGACACAGTGTATTTGTGTACATATACATTATTGCGCATTTTGCACATATTTCAAGCCTTACATGCCTCTGGGGTCCTTACAGTGTAGAATCTTGAGATGAACACATTTCCTGAATTGTCCATCATTATGAACCTGGTTGCATGTTCAAAGTTTTTTCGGAAAAATTAAAACTTTAAAATGTTCTTGTTATTTAATAGCAAGTCCAAATGTAAAAAATAAATAGTAGCACTCACTTTCTGATCCCCCTCTGCTCTGGTGCCGATGCTCTCAGATACTTCCTCATCCCTCTTCACATGGACATTCCACCATTGCAGCCAGGTACTCTCTGTAGCGAGTCTCTGGCAACCCCTTAGCCAAGAGTAGAAAAGTGATTACGCCTATATGAGTAAGATTTACTTGTCGGATTCGGCGTCAGACGACGCGGCTTTCAACAAGCTTTTCATATGTTATTGCATGTGGATTTAGGGTCATTGTTTGCTCACAGTGTACAGTCAGAAACGTGTCCCATTCATTTCTTTGTGGTTTTGGATGCTGTTCTGCGTTAAGAACCACATACAAATGCTTGGAGTGCGTTTTACACAAGGTTTTTAGCCATCCCCATTGACATCAATGCTACATTTCCATACGTTTGCCAACCAAAATATGAAAATGTTCAAAGTTTTTTTACGGTAAAAAACTGACCGAAAATACTCACGGTATGAACTACAACCTGCATTTTTCTATCAAGGTCAATGGGAATTGTTTACTTTTCTAGATGAGTAGAAATACATGCAGTGAGGGAAACAATTATTTGATCCCTTGCTGATTTTGTAAGTTTTCCCACTGACAAAGACATGAACAGTCTATAATTTTAAGGGTAGGTTAATTTTAACATTGAGAGATAGAATATCCAAAATAAAATCCAGAAAATCACATTGTATAAATTCTATAACTTTATTTGCATTTTGTTGTGAGAAATAAGGATTTGATCCCCTCCCAGCCATTAAGAGTTTTGGCTCCTATAGACCAGTAAGACTCTCCTTATAAATTTGTTACTTGACAGCTGTCTTAAATAGTCATCTTTATAAAAGACGCCTGCCCACAGACTCAATCAGTCAGACTCTAATCTCTACAACATGGGCAAGACTAAAGAGCTTTATAAGGATGTCAGGGATAAGATCATAGACCTGCACAAAGCCTACAAAATCAGCAAGGGATTAAATCATTATTTCCTTCATGGGTCCCCAATGAAGATTGTCTCCTCAGTCTATGTGTGGCAATGACCTGATTATCTTCTTTGTCCCACTGCTAGTTTAAAGAGGTTGTCTCACTACATTGATTCATCTTACCTCAGTCCTGTTTTCTTGGTTTCACTTTGAATTCAGGGGTGTGTTTACTGGCCTTTACTAGGCTGCAGTAGAAGACAGGTCTGTAGCTATAGCAACCATTGCTGGCAGCCTATCTGGATAGATCAAACAGGTCTGTAGCTATGGCGACCTGAAGAGCTGATGCAGCCCATACAAGAGGGGATATCTAGGAATAGGTAGGACACTGTTAATGGACACATATTGCAAAGTGACTTGTTTTTGCAAGATCTTTAATATAAAAAGCAAACCTTGTTGTGAGACAACCCCTTTAAGTACACCCACATAAATTGGGTTGTAATAACAAAATACTATCCTACACCTCTCAACAATAATAGCAGACCTACAACATAGCTATACAGTTCCAATATGAAATTACAACTAAAAACCAAAAAATACCCATAAGAATCCACATTTATATCCAATCAATAATGTATATAATGCTAGTAAATATAGAATAGGTATATAGAAATAGCCAGTATATATACCAATAATGCTACAATATCATACTGCAAGGAAGAAATACACAACCTGAGAAACATCAATGTGGGAATCAATGGGACAGCACACAATGCCATATTGATGTTTTTCAGGTTGGTATGCAAACTCAAATTAGAAAGCGATTTCCAGCTTCCAGTGGCTCTTTCTGATATTAATAGTGGGGACTTGCTTTATCTGTATTTGTATGTGCTTAACTTTCCCTAAGGCTTTGTCTCCACAGCAGAGTTAAAATATCATTGGAAATCCATCGGTATTTTAACTGAACTGCACCGCCGTTTTTTTTTCTTGCAAAAATGCGGTCGGATTTCCAGCGGCCCACTACATGAGTTGCACGGGGATCTGGCGAAAGATAGAACATTTTCTATCTTCCACCAGATGGCCAGTGGCTCCAGTAGAAAACCCATGCTGTGTAGACTACAGCACGGATTTTCTGTTGAAGTCTACACAGCGCTGGGTACAGTCGCATTTTTGGCTGATTTAAAATACGGAATACGCTGAAAATCCAATGAGAATCCAGCGCATTTAATCAGTGTAAAGTGCGCCCAAAAGGAAAACACTTTCAAAAATCTGGCATCTGGTATACCTTGCATAGAAAACTTAAGGCGCCTAAAAAGGTGTGTTGCGCAATCCCGGCACATAGCGTATCATTGCTAGTGTATGTAATGCGCCTATTGAGGCGCATTGCGTAATGGAGGTGCATAATGTATCATTACTAGTGTATATAATGCACCTCAATAGGCGCATCGCGTTATGGAGGTGCACAGTGCCTATATTAAATGCGCCTTTTGAGGCGCATTACAATGTGTTGTGCCCGGCATATAATGCGCCTAGTCTTGGTATGTTACAGTTCATTTACATCAAGAACATGGCGTCAAGAGCATTTTTGGCGCAAAATAGACCAAAAAAAATGCTCTTGCGTATTGGGACATGTCGCCCTTTGTGGTCAATCTCAGTGTTGGATTTTCCTCATTAAATCTCACTTTTTCTTTAGCCACTTTTGTTTGCGATTTTTAGCCTAGGGGGCAGCGAGTCGTCCTAATCTTGAATGGCTTAGTTTTGTTTTCAGAATGTTCTGTTGTCAAGCATACCTATGATACTTCAGTAGCTGCTCATAACCTGTCATGGCTTACGTGAAGGTATGTATAACATCTAGCACATTTATTTCATACCTTACCCTGTTTCCCCGAAAATAAGGACATCCCCCGAAAATAAGACCTAGTGCATTTTTTGATGCAATTCAGAGTTTGGCTGCTTATGCTGATGTTTGTGATGAAATCACTACAGTATATTAATACGCGTTGATTTTTTGTTCAACAATAAATGTGAATTCTTGTTCATGGAAAAATAAGACATCCCCTAAAAATAAGTCTTAGCTCGTCTTTAGGAGCAAACATTTATTTAAGACACTGTCTTATTTTCGGGGAAACAGTTTAGCATATGTGTAAGATGAGTGAGCACTCAATTGGTACTATTATTATTGTAATATGGATCCACACAATATTGTTTTGCTGCAATTTTTTATCATTTCATTTTTTTTAATGTATAAAAGGTCTAAGGCTAGGTCTACACTGCACAGGATTTCCGTCTGATTTTTCCACCGAAAAGGTACCTTGTGCTGGATATTGTTCTGCAATAAAAAATCCGTGCTGTAGTTTACACAGCATGAATTTTTTACCGTCGGTTTTAAAATCTGGCGGAATATGCAACATGTTGTATATTCCGCAGGATTCCATCGAATTTCTGTCGGATTTCCATACATTCAGTTGTACGGGGCCAGCAGCAAATCTGAAAACCGACTGCGACTTTTGCGCAAATCCGAGCCAAAACACACAGTCCATCAAATGTCAAAATGCAGTCGGATTTTGGACACCATTTTGACATTTGTTGTGTAGACCTAGCCTAAAATTCTATACTGATTTATTTTAAACAACATAATTGTGGAGATCCGAGCTCCAAGCGGTGGTAAGGAAGTAAAATTATAGTCTTCAGTCTGCCTCAGTAGAGGGAGTTTATTGAATACAGCTCCCATTCAAGTGGTTCTCTCACTATGCTGTTTTATAGAGCCACAGGCAACTTCAGACTCAACGTTCCTGGTCAGGATGTGGGAGGTTCTATAGCAGTGATTGCGATATCAGCTCTGCTATTCCTAGTTGACTCTATTGCACTGACACGTGCAGGTGCAGAAGGTTTGTAAACTGTAGTGCACAAGCGTACAGAGCTCTATAGAGTTAACACTTGGTAGTAAGTAATGTAAAGTAATCTCCTCTTTCTGGATAATAAAAACAGCTGGGAGCAAGTCTTTAACCTGACCACTGCTTCAGCCTGTAAGAGCAGAGTGAGGTGGCTGATATCTAGGGAAGCCTGTGTGCAAAAGCATCAGATAAGATTTCTAACTCTGAATAGAAGCAAAATCAGAAAAGCAATGTATTTGTCTATGTGTTTAAAACTAATCAGGAAACAAGAAAATCCCTTTAAATTAAAAAAAAAAAAAAAAAAAAAGTTATGTCCCTTTCTACCTCCCCCTAGAGGCCACTTTAAGCAAACAGCATTTTTTCACTAAACTCAGATGTTTCAGTTAACATCCGAAAAAACAGATGTAATGGACTGAATGAGAGCACGATAGGTCCAGTCTGGTGAGAAAAAGCTCCAATGGACCGGAATGAGAGTGTCCTCTTTTCTGTGTACTTATTACAGATTGTGTAATTATTGGTTAGTTGCAAGTTCTGAGGAGCAGATTAAAGTCAACACTAGCCAAGTGCCTCTTGACTAGTGTTGACTTTAGGATGGGTTATGCCAGCAATGTCTGATAGGTAAGGGTTCCGCCAACCCCAATCTCCAGATCAGGCTCCTCAAACAACTGCTCAGCTGTACTTGGAAATGAAAGTAGCAGCACACTTCTCCATTCTGAATGGGGAGTTTCAGGAGCTTATTCTCAGCGTTAGAACCTGCACCTATTAGACATTTATGCTATAAATGTCTCAGACAGGAAAAGCCCTTTAACAGTGACCAAGGGAGTTGTAGTGAAATTCTGCTCTGGAAGGTTCATTCAGTAGCGCCACATGCAAGGTGTTGTAATCATTAAGGCTCTGTATTTCATATGAGCTATGTCAAGTTCTGCTATTTAAATTAGCAGGGTCTGTGACTTTCAAGGGGCGACCACTGGGACAGCAGGGGCGAAATCTATGAATTTGCATGCGCCATTTTTGTAACTTGGTGCCAACAACCTGTTCTAAATAGATATAGAGGAGTGTAAGATTTTCTCCGCTTATCGCGGAGAAAATCCGTCCCCCTGCAGCCGTGTGCACGTCACAAAAACCGGACAATTACTGGTCGGATAAACTGACCGGTATTTGTCCTGTGCCGTGTGAACGGCCCCTTAGGGTATGTTTACACGGCATTTTTTTTGGGCCGTTTTTCAGCACGTAATACATGATAAAAAACGGCCCAAAATCAGACAAGTTTCAAATCTTCCTTCATTGACTATAATGTTAAATCTGCCTTGTTGTTTACACAAAGTGTATTTTACAAGTGTGATTGCGAGCCGTTTTTTGGGCGCAATTACTGCTGTAAAAATAAGTGATGTCAATTCTTGAGGCATTTTTCGCTCGTAAAATCCCCATAGGAAACAGAGGGGATAGAATTTTTAAAAATACGCATCAAAAAAAACCACACTCTAATCAGGTGTTTTTTGAGGCAGATTTGGAAGCTGATTTTGAACAGTAAGGGCATGTCCCCACGGCACGGGTTTGCGGCCGGTTTTTCAGACGGTTTCTGGTTTTGCAGACTGTCTGAAAATCCGGCCACAAACCAGCACAATTGTGCTCTATGGAAAACCCGTGCAGCAGTCTCCACTGCACAGGTTTCCCGCTCTGAGGTTTTTCAGACCGCCGCCCGCCCGAAAAACATTCTACATGCACATTCTTCCGTCCGGTTTTCGGACGGAATATGTGCAGGTGAATGGGAAGGGGGAGGGCTTCTCTCCGCTCATCGTGGAGAAAAGCCATCCCCTCCGCGACTGTGGGGACGGCACAAAAACCGGACAAATACTGGTCGGATAAGCCGTCCGGTATTTGTCCATTGCTGTGAGGATGCGCCCTAAATTTACACTTCAAAAAACGCTGTGTGAACATACCCTTGTGCAGCAAACATTTTTGGCACATAGCAGTCAAAAATGGAGCATAGAGTGTTATGCGCCAATCTTTGTATGGCAGTTTCACACCAAACTTTGGCACATTAAAATGTGTCATTAGGTGCACATTTCGCCTGGTTTGGCCAAACGTCTGTTCATACATCTATAGAGCTGACAACATAGGGCAAAAAAAATGGCGAAGACGAATTCATAGATGTCGCCCCAGGTTTACAAAAGTAATCACCTGGCACAATATTAAATCACAATGAGTTATTGTTATATATTGGTATATATTACATAGGACTGCAAAAAACCTCCTTGCCCAAAGTGCTACTTCTGGTCGGCACATTTGATTCAAAAATATTTCTACGATATGTAAGTACATTCATATAGTGTCCGTAAACCCCTCTAGAAATTCTTTAGTATAAGACAGTCTCTTATACATGAATTCCATGTTCACGGCGCAGAAGATTGATCCACATTTCTATGGGATCATGTAGGTAGCCGTGTATGTGTGTGTAATGCTGGAATATTAGAGCAATGGAAATGAGAAATTTTAAGCGGCGGTGTGACATGAACTCTCTGCAAGCAAAACTTGTCAAAATATTTGCTTTCTCACCTTCAAGCTAAACCCTCAAAGTTCTTATTTTAGCACAGACCTGTAAGTGAACGCTCGGCTCCTCTCCTTCAGTACATTGAGAGGTGCACAGGTTTGCAGTTTAGCGGTCTTGTGGAATTTGGTAAATCCAACCTGATAGATTGACATGGTTTAATATTTTAACCCCTTAACGATGCAGCTATTTTCAGATTTTGTGTTTTTAATTTTTTTTCCTACTTTCCAAGAACCATAACTTATTCTAATTTTCTATTCACAGTACATAGATGTATGAGGGCTTGTTTGTTTGGAGGACAAGATGTACTTTAATGGTACCATTGACTATCATATAGTCTACTGGGAAGTCAACCCAAATTTCTTTGTGGGGTGAAACGTGAAGCAAAATGCAGTTTCACCATTTTTGGGGGGTTTTGTTTTTACGGAGTTAAGGCCTTGTCCCCACGGCACCGGTTTGCGGCCGGTTTTTCAGACGGTTTGCGGTTTTAAAAACCGTCTGGAAAACCAGCCGCAAACTTTTACATGGGCCTCTATGGAAACCCGTGCAGGTTTTCCACCTGGCGGTTTTGCAGACCGCTGGCCGCCCGAAAAGCATTCAACATGTTACTTCTTCGTCCGGTTTTCGGACGGAATATGAACAAGTGAATGCGAAGGAGGAGGGCTAGTAGCAGAGAAAAGCCGTCCTCCCATGGCCGTGTGCACGGCTCAAAAACGGACAAATACCGGTATTTGTCCTGTGCCGTGGGGACGCTCCCTAAATGTTGGGTGTAAATGTCATGTTATCTGTATTCTGCAGGTCAGTATAATTGTAACAATACAAAATGTATATAGCTATGTTTTGCTCTAAAAAAGAATAAACTATTTGCTTTACATTTCCCTTTTTTGAGGCCAATAACTTTTTTATTTTTCCTTCGGTAGAGCTGTGTGATTCGTTTTTTGAGGGTCTAAATTTTATTGGTTCCAACTTGGAGTGTGTGCGACTGTTTGATCCTTTTTTATTCCATTTATTCTGGGACACGGAATGACCAAAAAAAACTAAAATTCTGGTATTATTATTATTTTTTTACTGCATTCACAACTGACCTTATAGTTCAATCGTTTAGATACCATGGTCGTGTTTACTACAGTGTCTAAATAGATGCATGGCCGGGATTCGAGCTGCCTCCAATCCCGCAGGGCTGTGGAGTCGGTAAAGCTCCGACTCCGAGCTCAATTCGACCAAACCGACTCCGACTCCTGACCAATTTCCTGACACCGACTCCTGACTCCCTCATACATAGCGCATGTTTAAATGATAACTTTACTGTAGTAAAATGGCAACATCCGGCTTTTTATCACCGTATGATACAATAATCAAGCTATTTAGGTAGAACAAACACTGACAAGCAAAATGGTAACAATGTTTTTAACTTTTGACTTTCAGGCTCCATATCTCACCATCTACTACAGCTTTGTACATAAGACGTCCATCATTTTATAGACAATCATCTTAACTATCTTATACATACATTATTTAGTATTTAGCAACTGCTTTATTCTGCATATTCTTGTTATGTAACTGCATTGTTACTGTTTTGCTCCTAAAAATCAGAATTTGGCTTTCAGCTCTGCCTGAATCCTTCTGGGCTCTGGATCAGATTCAAGCATGTCTTGACCAAAATCTGATCCCAGGTCTCTTCTACATGTTCTGAATGTTGGTGCATAAGTTGACTCTCTTGGGTACGAATACAGCTTTTTCTTCAACTCTACCCAGAAGTGTTTGATTGGGTTGAAGTCTGGAGACTGTGGAGGCCAATACAACAACTCTACCTCATTGTCATTCTCCAACCTTGATGTCTGCTTCAGGTCGTTTTCCTGCTAGGACACTATGTCGTCCTTTTCATACCCATAGTACTCGAGTGTATAAAGTAACTCATCTTGTTGGATACTCGCATATAACTCAACATTGAGATCAACATCGATCCTGGTCAAGTATCCAACACCTTTGGCTGTGAAACACTCCCATATTCTCAGGCTTCTTCCACTGAACTTGACAGTTCTTCCAGCTTCTCGATCCGTTACCTCCTTTTCCCTTGATTCTTCCAAACCCAGAACTCGGTTATTGACTTTCAACTCATCGCTTCAAATCACCCGTTTCCAATCTTCCATTTTCGTATTTTTGTTGTAAACTCTTTGCCAACGCATCTTATGACAAAATTGAAGTTGCGGAAGATTGTCCCATCATGGGAGCAAAACAGTAACAATGCAGTTACATGATAAGAATCTGCAGAACTAAGTAGATGCTAAATAGTTGAAGGTAAAAGTTACGTATGAGAACCAAAATGATTGTCTATAAAATGATGGGAGTCTCATGTTCAAAGCTGTAGTGGATGGTGAGATATGGAGCCTGAACGTCAAAAGTTCAAAACATTGTTACTGTTTTGCTTGTCGATATAAAATATATTTATAGGTTATGACTTTAGAACACAAAAAAACTTTAATAAATTGTAAATATGAAGTGAAAAAGTTTGCTGAAATCTGGTCGATCTGTTTGCCATGGGAGCAGAATCTTTTCCCCTGCGGTAACGCTTTGCCTGCTCCATGTCATCACTTACACTCCTCAAGTGATGAGGCTGAAGATTTGTGAGCAGTAGCACTGGCCGGACCCAATTCCTCTTGCTCTTTGCACTGCATCGAACTAACTAGACCAACTTATATATTTTGGGAGTCGGAGTTGGTCCATTTTTTAACGATTCCAACTCTGACTCTGACTCCTGCAAAATAGGCACCGACTCTGACTCCACAGCCCTGCAATCCCGGCCACTAGTGGCCGATGCTAGACCTAATCCCTTATCGCCTTCATAAAGGGTATATTCTTCATGGAGTGTTGAAAGGTTAATTTCTTCAGTTAATTAACATAACAGAAAAGGTAAGGGTGCTTTTACACACATGCTGTTATAATACTGTTTTTGAAGCCAATGCTAAATGTGGATCTTAAAGGGATAGGAGCTATATTGGAAATATCCTAAAAAAAATGGTAAAAAAGATTGCCAGGGAACAGAATTGACCAAACCTATATTATAATAGTAATGTAATAACTAATGTATCCCACAAAATTAAATACACCCCTTACTTTTTTAGTAGATATTATATATTTTCAACATTTTTTTAATGGGGTCATTGTCATGTTGAAATACTGCCCTGCGGCCCAGTTTCCAATGGAAGGGAATCATGCTCTGCTTCAGTGTGTCACAGGTTCCTCAATGAACTGTAGCTCCCCACACCCAGAAGCACTCATGCAGCCCCAAACCATGACATTCCCACTACCATGCTTGACTGTAGGCAAGACACACTTGTCTTTGTTCTCCTCACTCATGTGAACCAAATAAGTTTCTCTTGGTCTCATCAGACCACAGGACATGGTTCCAGTAATCCATGTCCTTAGTCTGCTTGTTTTCAGCAAACTGTTTGTGGGCTTCTTACGGCATAATCATTAGAAGAGACTTCCTTCTGGAACGACAGCCATGCAGACCAATTTTATGCGGTGTATGGTTTGAGCACTGGCAGGCTAACCTCCCCCCCCCCCAATCCTTTAGCCTCTGCAGCAATGCTAGCAGCACTCATATGTCTATTTTGAAAAGGCAATCTCTGGATATGACACTGAGCACGTGCACTCAACTTCTTTGGTCGACCATAGGGAGGCATGTTCCGAGTGGAGCCTGTCTTGTTAAACTGCTGTATGGTCATGGCTGAGGTGCTGCAGCTCATCTCTAGCACAGGAGCTTGTTTATCTAGGTTAATTCCTAGTTTTAACCCTTAGAGCTCTGTAGTCTTGTGCACTTCTAATAAACCCCTGCACTCATTCCACTGTAACAGGAATAGCTAGGAATAGCCAGACTGATATACCAGTCACTGCTATAGACCCACCCACAGCCTGGGCAGGAAGTGTGAAACAGCATGGTGAGACAACCCCTTTAAAAAGGATCCGTGATATCTCCTGATGTGTATGTTTTAGTAAATGCTTGTTTTCTCTGTAAAATTCAAATTTAATCTCAATGTTGCGTGGTTCCCCTAGATATTTACCATATATACTCAAGTATAAGCCGACCCGAATATAAGCCGAGACACCTACTTTTGCCACAAAAAACTGGGAAAACTTATTGACTCGAGTATAAGCCTAGGCTGGAAAATGCAGCGGATACAGGTAAATTAAAAAAATAAAAATGGATGCCAATAAAATTACATAGGAAGGTATAGGCAGTTTAATGTCCCCAATAGGCAGGTATAGGCAGTTTAATGTCCCCCATAGGCAGTTATAGGTAGTTATATGTCCCCCATAAGCAGGTTATAGGCAGATATATGTCCCTATATGCAGGTTATAGGCAGGTATATGTCCCCCATAGGCAGGTTAATGTCCTCCACAGGTAGGTTATAGGCAGGTACATGTCCCTTATATGCAGGTTATAGGCAGGTATATATCCAATACAAATATCAGTGGCACACTAAAAACTAAGTAAAACATCACGGTATATAGGAATTTTTGAAAATGCATTACTGCTAAGGAAATATATGAAAACCTGGGATTCTTAGTTTACAGTTTTTGATCAAAAATTGTTTAAGCTCACCTCCCAAAAGCGTCAAGGGGATCCCAGCACAGGTGAGTCCCTAACACTAACATGTTACCTCACTAGGAGTCCATTCAGACTACAACATCTCAGGGAGTGATAGGAACTTACTACTGAATTACCCTGCACTGGTTTAAAAGAGGTAGGTGGAGTGCAGCAAGCCAATGAGGCTGCCATTCCTCAAATAGACTACAAAAAATGGTAGGCTGTGCACATCCAAAATATATTTGTTGAAAACGTAGCATTGGTGAACATGGCAAGCAATAGCATACATCCAATACAAATATCATGTGCACACTAAAAACTAAGTAACATCATGTATTAGGAATTTTTGAAAATGCATTACTGCTAAGGAAATATATGAAAACCTCCGCCTACCTCTTTTAAACTAGTGCAGGGTAATTCAGTAGTAAGTTCCTATCATTCCCTGAGATGTTGTAGTCTGAATGGACTCCTAGTGAGGTAACATGTTAGTGTTAGGGACTCACCTGTGCTGGGATCCCCTTGACGCTTTTGGGAGGTGAGCTTAAACAATTTTTGATCAAAAACTGTAAACTAAGAATCCCAGGTTTTCATATATTTTCCTTAGCAGTAATGCATTTTAAAAAAATTCCTATATACCTTGATGTTTTACTTAGTTTTTAGTGTGCCACTGATATTTGTATTGGATGTATGCTATTGCCTTACCAGTGTGCACCTATGCTTACGTTTTTCAAAATATATTTTGGATGTGCACAGCCTACCATTTTTTGTTTTTTTATAGGCAGGTATATGTCCCCTATAGGCAGGTTATAGGTAGGCATAGGTTCCTCATAGGCTGGTTATAGGCAGGTATAGGTAGGTTATAGGCAGGTATATGTCCTTATAGGTAGGTTACAGGCAGGTATATGTCCTTATAGGTAGATTATAGGCAGGTACATGTCCCCTTTAGGCAGGTGATAAAAAAAAACAAACAAATACAAACACTTACCTCGCTCCCTCACTGTCCGGTCTCCCGGGCGCTCTCCTCCATCTTGGGGAACAGACAGGGTGATGTCATCAGGCCGCGCACGCAGCATGATGACACACGCTGCCTGTGCCGGAAACTCCGGACAGCCGCGAGTCTGCTTGCGCCCGTCCGGAGTCCCCTGCGGAGCCGGGAGCGCTCGCTCTCTGCACCGCAGTGGTATCTCTTCACCTATATGTACTCCCAGAGAAGTTGCATGCAGGGGAAGAGATCGCTGACAGTGCACGGGCCATGGCAGCGTCCGGACACTGTCGGCCTACTCGGGATTCTGCTGTATGCGCTCTCTGAGGAGTCGCATATAGCTGAAGTGTCCCTGCCGGCGCCTGGGCCATCGCAGCGCCCGAGCGCCGACAGTGACTCGAGTATAAGCCGAGGGGGGATTTTTCAGCACATTTTTTGTATTATACTCGAGTATATACGGTAATACCAATCTGTCAGATGGATGGTACCAGTTGAGGGGGGTGTCTGCACAATCTGACATTGTCCAATCAGTGCTGACAGTCAGCGTGTTGAGAGACATACCCCTCTGAATACTGGAATGGTAACACCCATCTGACAGATTCCATAATACATTTCTAGGAGAAATAATAGAGGAACAGCACAACACAGAGATATAAGAGAGGATACTCCAGGATTGTTATTTCACAGGGAACACAAGGATTTACTAAGACAGACAGTCAGGAGATGTCATAGACCCTCTTTAACCACAGGAGTGGATATACCTGTACTTTATGTCTATTATTGTTTCTTTCCAACATAAATTTATTGCATGGCTCTGAATATTGATTGGAAATGTTTGTTTTCCTGGTCAATAGTCATTATGACACTACCATGATAGGATTTGAAGCAATTTGTTAGGAATTTTCCAGGTGAAGCAATGTGGATTACATTTTTTTTACAATCTGTTTTAAAATTGTGTTTTGCGTGTCCATCACGTGGCTGCTATTCTGATACTTTTCGTACATTGGTGTTGGTATGTGAGTTGAGTGATCGCTCTCATTATAGCAGCTAAGAGGGGTAACACATCAGATGGATGTTGACAGATTGCCGTTGCTTCCATATGCACCTAAACATGCAGGTTTGTCTCAGCCAAGTGTGCATTTTTGTGTCAATGAAGAGTAGGGAATAAGCAATCAATCAACAGTGGCTTCTGAAGAAACTAAAAATCTGGCAAACTAAAAGGGGTTTTCTCACTAGGCTGTTTCACTGAGTCATAAGCAGTTTACACTTGCTCAGTCTCCTTAGGCTCTGTGTGATTTTATAGCAGTGATTAGCATATTCAGCTTTTAACTGAACCATTAAACTGACATGTGCAGCAGATATTGTCTTCAGTGAACACAAGCTACAAGTGCTGTGAGGACTGAAAACAATGGCTTTATCTGTAATTTTGTTAGAGATAATTAGTTTTTCTCTGGAATGAGGAAGTGAACTCTCTCCGTCCATGGATTGACATCACTCTCTGCTCTAATCAGATACAAGAGTTATGGTCTGGTAAAACAGGTGTGCACTCAGAGCACATAAAGTATCTCTTATCTTATGACTAAAATAAAATCTATTGACCAACATATTTAGAAAAGTCTTCCTTTAACTGTCCCTTCATGTTGAAAGCTAATCTTTGTAGTGGGAAAACCTCTTTAAAGTGATTTTTCTCACCACATTGATTTGATTTTTTTGTAAACATATTTTTTGTTACAACTATTTTTTAATGATAACAATACAGTATCAGGACAAAACGTCAACAGGTACATCTTTATACACTGGACAAAATGTATATACTATAACACATATTACAGTGGGATAATAATATGATATAAATATACTGCATGTATAACATTGGTGGGATGCAAACATAGTTTATCTCAGTGGTACAGGAAGCAATGCTGACTTACAGAGAAGTTGGAATACAAAACAGAATAAAGTGTCTAACTGCAGCAAAAAACATAGTGACGACAGCAGTACAGATAATAATATCGATAGACAAATATTTATCAATGAATCTAAAGAGTGAGTATAATTCAGCAGGGTTTTACTATAGAGGTGTTGTTTAATCATGTTTTAGACCAATAGCGTTCCCACTTATTCCAATTTTTTCTAGATTTCTGGGGGGCACTTAAATGACTTGTTCTTCATATGATTAGCTTTTCACATGAAGGGACAGGTAAAGGAAGATTATTACCAAATACATTGCTGTTTTAATTTTGTTTTCTTCAGGAGATGAAGAAGATTTTATCTACTGCTAGTGTACACAAGTTTCTCTTGGTTACTAACCACCTCTTTCTACCCTCTATCTTATCTGATTGCTCCAAGCTGCCATTGTTCAACCAATCGTGAGTCACTCCCTGCTGATTCTTACTTGTAGCACAGATGCTTGTTTGCCTAAGTTAATAACAGGCTACATTGGAGCTCTCTAACTCTGTGCAGTTATATCACTGAAACAGGAATAGCAGATCTGATATGCCAATCATTGCTATAGACTCGCCCACAGCCTGACCAGGAAGTGTGAGTCTGAAGCTGCCTGTGGCTCTGTGAAACAGTTGGGTGAGACAACCTCTTTGAGCCAAAAGAAACTCCTATAACCCTTTAGGGCTTATCCCTATGGCAGAGGGTTTTCAATTGGTTTTACAGATAGTTTTTGGATTTGAACATTGTCTGTAAACCAACTGTCAACCTTTTACATTGATTTAAAGGGGTTTTATCGTTTGAAGCTTTCGTAGACTTGAGCTGTTTCTAACTGTTTCAGTTTCAAATCCAGGGGCGAGTCTCTTCTCTCAGTAGGCGTGTCTCCTCTCACTGAAGAGTTGTGACATCATCATTCAGTGTGAAGCAGGGGAAGGGAGAGGACGTCAGCTTTGCAGACCTCCTGCTATGCTTCTCGCTGCAGTGTTCTCAGCTCCAGGCTGCACAAGCTCCTTGTAACCAGTACCTCTGTATTGGTGTAAGCAGTTTATACACACAGCCTGAACTGATGAAGCAAGTGTGAGAAATGCTCTCTGCCCCTCTCCTTTCCCCCTCTTTTATCAGGCAGGAGATAGGCTAGACTGTATACGGCTGTTATATGGGGGCAGCACAGGTTATAAGACTGTGTTATACGCGGGGGAGTGAATCTAGCAGTTACTCAGTACATAGAACTATCACTGGAGAGTCATCACATAGAAGCTGGGACAGCCCTTACACACACAGCCATCTCGGGCAGCTCGTTTTCCACAACTCAGAGGGGAGTAAGCACAGAGTGCAAGCAGCCAATCACAGCGCAGGGGGCGTTTCCCATCTGAGGGCATGTCCCTACAGGCTGAATGAAATGTCGGCCAACCAATGACAGAAAAGGGGGCGTGTCCCGTCCAGCTGCTGCAGAAGTAGCTATAGATGCACAGTTTAGCTCATATCTTCTATACTAAGTGACTTAGGTAAAGCAAACCAATTACAAAAGTGCTTATTTTTACTGTCCTCATCATTTGAGATATGATCTTTGTAGTGAGAAAACCCCTTTAAATAGAAAATCCATGCAGCAGTCCACACTGCCGGATGTTTTTTGACACCACCGGCGTAATTAAAAACTTAGAACATGTTCATTCCTCCGCCCGGTTTTTGGACAGAACATGCACATGTGGGTATGAAGGAGGACGGCTTGAATCCACGAACTGCGGACAAAAGCTGTCCCCCTACATGCCAAAAAAAAGACAAAATACCGGTCGGATAATCCATGGGAACGCACCCTTAGATCACTGGCCAAACTTGACAATTTTGTGGGTTGGGCATCTTTTCTCTTACATGCACTAGCAGTTTAGGGATATAGTATGCACGTTTAAATTACTCCACACATAAATGGAGCTATACTGCATATACAACCTCAATTCCAAAAAAGTTGGGACACTAAACAAATTGTGAATATAAACTGAATGCAATGATGTGGAGGTGCCAACATCTAATATTATATTCAGAATAGAACACAAATCACAGATCAAAAGTTTAATCTGAGTAAATGTAACATTTTAAGTGAAAAATATGTTGTTTCAAAATTTCATGGCGTCAACAAATCCCAAAAAAGTTGGGACCGTGCCTTTTTTACCAATGTGTGGCATCCCCCCTTCTTCTTACAACAGTCAACAGACGTCTGGGGACAGAGGAGACCAGTTTCTCAAGTTTAGAAATAGGAGTGCTCTCCCATCCATGTCTAATCCAGGCCTCTAACTCTTCAATCGTCTTGGGCCTTCTTTGTCGCACCTTTCTCTTTATGCTGCGCCAAATGTTCTCTATAGGTGAAAGATCTGGACTGCAGGCGGCCATTTCAGTCCCCGGATTCTTCTCCTACGTAGCCATGATGTTGTGATTGCTGAGAATGTGGTCTGGCATTATCTTGTTGAAAAATGCAGGGTCTTCCCTAAAAGAGATGACGTCTAGATGGGAGCATATGTTGTTCTAGAATCTGGACATAGCTCTCTGCATTAATGGTGCCTTCCAGACATGCAAGCTGCCCATGCCACAAGCACTCATGCCACCCCAGACCATCAGTGATGCAGGGTTCTGAACGGAGCATTGATAACAACTTGGGTTGTCCTTGTCCTCTCTGGTCCGGATGACATGGCGTCCCACTGTTCCATAAAGAACTTCAAATCATGGCTCATCTGACCACAGAACAGTTTGCCATTTGGCCACACTCCATTTTAAATGACCCCTGGCCCAGTGCAAACGGCTGAGCTAGTGGAGCTTGCTTAGAAATGGCTTCCTCTTTGCACTGTAGAGTTTCAGCTGGCACCGGCGGATGGCCTGGTGGATTGTGGTCACTGACAATGCTTTCTGGAAGTGTTCCTGAGCCCATTCTGTTATTTCCCTGACAGTGGCATTCCTGTTTGAGCTGCAGTGAGGTTTAAGGGCCCGGAGATCACGAGAATCCAGTAGAGTTTTACGGCCTTGACCCTTACGCACAGCGATTGTTCCAGATTCTCTGAATTTTTTGATGATGTTATGTATGGTTGATGATGATAACTTTAAAGTCTTTGCTATTTTACGCTGGGTAACACCATCCTGGTATTGCTGCACTATCTTTCTGCCAACAATGGTGGAATTGGTGATCCTCTTACCATCTTGGCTTCAGAGAGACACTGACACTCTGAGTAGCTCTTTTTATACCCAATCATGCTGTCAATTCACCTAATTAGTGTTGATTGGTCTTCCAGCTGTTCGTTATATGCTCAATGCCATTTTTCCAGCCACTTATTGCTACTTGTCCCAACTTTTTTTTGCATTTGTAGACGCTGTGAAATTTAGAATCAACATATTTTTTCTTTTCAAATGTTACATTTACTCAGATTAAACTTTTGATCTGTCATCTATGTTCTATTCTGAATAAAATATTAGATGTTGGCACCTCCACATCATTGCATTCAGTTTTTATTCACAATTTGTTTAGTGTCCCAACTTTTTTGGAATTGAGGTTGTAGTTCTTACTGGATGTAGTATCACACACGGGCCCCATCTCATTGATGGATTGGTTTAAAGAGGTTTGTTCATTGCCATATTCTTTAAGACATCATTCACTGGTTTACTTGTAGTTCCATGGCAGATAATACACCAATTCTGTGTTATCAATACTAAAATACTAAGATTTCACTGTACACAGTGTGAGCAGAAAAACATCTAATGATCAGAATGACACTATAACAACTTGCAGACTTGTTTTTCTCTATATTGTATATTACTGTGCAAATGTTTTAACCAGGTGTGAAAAAAATACTGCAAAGTGAGAATGCTTTTGGAAATAGAAGTGTATTTTATTTATAAAATAGAAGTATTTTATTTTTATCAACACAATGAAAAGTAAATGAACAAAAAAAAAATCTAAATTAAATCAGTATTTGGTGTGACTAACCTTTGCCTTTGGAGTCCTGGAAGTTGTGTTATGGCCTATACAGAGCACTCATCCCATCATCATCCAGTCTGTCTTAAAACATCTGAAGCAGCTACATCCACAGAAGATCTTTGACAAGATGTTTGGAACAACCTCCCTGCCGAGTTCCTTCAAATACCGTCTACAGGTACCTAGAATACCTAATACTGTTCTGAAGGCAAACGGAGGTCACACCAGATGCTGATTTTAATTTATTTTCTCTTTTGTTCATTCACTTGCATTTTGTCAATGGCTAAAAAAAAAACTATTAACACTTCTTTTGTTTGAGCATTTTTATCATTTCCCAGACTTGCCTAAAACTTTTGCACAATATTTTAATTTTATACTTTCATGTTTCTTAATTATTTTTTCTATTAGAAAATGCACGTTTAGCAGCTGAAGCCATTATATGGCAACAGCTCATGTGAAATCTAGGTGACTACCTTTTCTGTGGTTGGTTTTCAGTGTCATTTGGGGATTTCCTTTTTAAAGTGGTGTTCCAAAAGCACTAACTGCTCGTCAGTCCATTAGGGACGATTAAGAAAAAGAAAACTTACCTTGCAAACCTTCCCATTCCAGTGACGTGGTCTGCAATATTTAAAGAGAGACAGCACGATCTGTGCCTTGGTCGTTTTACAGGCAAAGCATGTGCTGCTTCCCTTAAAAGTGTGTTCCAAAAGAACTCACTGCTTGTCAGTCTGTCAGGGATGACAAAAAAAACCAACTATTTACCTTGCAAACCTGCCCGTTCCTGGTGATCCCAGTTGATATCACCATTCCTGCTTCATGTGACCCTGGAGTTATCCAGTAAGAGACTGCTGAGGCCTGTGAATAGCTGCAGGGTCATGTGAAGAATGAACGGTGACGTCATTGGCTGGGATCACTGGGACTGACCCTGGAGCAAACAGGTTTACAAGGTAAGATTTTTTTCTATTTTTAGTCATGCCCGATAGACTAAAAAGCAGCAAGTATTTTTGGAACATCCCTTTAAAGGAAGCAGCCTATGCTTTGCCTGTAAAACGATCAAGGCACAGATCATGCAGTCTCCCCATCTCTCTAGAAATACTGTAGCCGCAGTCGGTGCTACTACTGTGTATCTTTGCATAAATGAGATACAAAACACAAGGATAATTTGTACCAGAAACAACCCTACCCTACTCATTGGGCTGATCATCTAATATGTTTGAGCACCAGGTGCAAATGACTCCCCTGAATGTACTTAGCACAAGTAGTTTCTATAAAAAACTTGCAATATTTTTGCAATAAACTCTTAATGATCCAAAGTAATGGAAAAAGATGAAAGGTGTGTATAAAAAGTATATCTTCTTTATTTAATCCAATGCAATGGAAAACATGGCATGTAGCAAGCAAAGCGAGTGAGTGACCATCCTCCCTTCCAAGCCTGCACGTTTCAGGTCACTTCTGGACCCTTGTTCAAAGCATAAGAGCGCTCTTGATTTAATATTTTTGTAACCCTTCTATGGATCATTAGTGCCAGGAGTAATTCCTCCAGAGCAGAGTCAGACGTGACCTTTCAATTGATAAGTACAAGTGAAGTATCAATGATTTTGCTAATTAAGATTGTATCCAAGGAGCAACTTCAAACAGCTGTAGAGGTGTCCTCCTCAACAACCTCCATTCTTCAGCTACTGTTCCTGTAACTTCACTAATGGTCAGCGCAGGCAGAACTATTCTGATGAGCTGCTCTGTATATTTATATCGCATATCTAATGGCACATGATAACTGTGGCCATTATAGGGAACCTGTCCAGTGGAAACTTATATGAGAGAAGCATGTGATAGAGGAGACAAGCTGAGCTCTGTGATATATAGGGTTATATGATAGAGGAGAGGAGCTGAGCTCTGTGATATATAGGGTTATATGATAGAGGAGAGAAGCTGAGCTCTGTGATATATAGGGTTATATGATAGAGGGAGAGAAGCTGTGCTCTGTGATATATAGGGTTATATGATAGAGGAGAGAAGCTGAGCTCTGTGATATATAGGGTTATATGATAGAGGGAGAGAAGCTGAGCTCTGTGATATATAGGGTTATATGATAGAGGAGAGGAGCTCTGTGATATATAGGGTTATATGATAGAGGAGAGGAGCTCTGTGATATATAGGGTTATATGATAGAGGGAGAGAAGCTGAGCTCTGTGATATATAGGGTTATATGATAGAGGGAGAGAAGCTGAGCTCTGTGATATATAGGGTTATATGATAGAGGGAGAGAAGCTGAGCTCTGTGATATATACGGTTATATGATAGAGGATAGAATCTGAATGCTGTGATATATAGGGTTATATGACAGAGGGAGAGAAGCTGAGCTCTGTGATATATAGGGTTATATGATAGAGGGAGAGAAGCTGAGCTCTGTGATATATAGGGTTATATGATAGAGGGAGAGAAACTGAGCTCTGTGATATATAGGGTTATATGATAGAGGAGAGGCGCTGAACTCTGTGATATATAGGGTTATATGATAGAGGAGAGGAGCTGAGCTCTGTGATATATAGGGTTATATGATAGAGGAGAGGCGCTGAGCTCTGTGATATATAGGGTTATATGATAGAGAAGAGAAGCTGAGCTATGTGATATATAGGGTTATATGATAGAGGGAGAGAAGATGAGCGCTGTGATATATAGGGTTATAGGATAGAGGAGAAGCTGAGCACTGTGATATATAGGGTTGTATGATAGAGGAGAAGATGAGCTCTTTGATATATAGGTGTAAGAAATATTATTTATTATTAACAATATTAATATTCAAGAATATTAATATTGAACAACAACAATATTCCCACCTAGATTCTCAGGTGACGGTCAGCAATGAAAGAGATATCAACCACAAATGTATAAGAAAAGATTATATTTAATCCAGAATGAAATGGGGTACAATGGGGTAAAAATACACTAAAAATAATATACAACAAAATGGTCACAAAACAATAAGGCCTCGTTTACATGGCTTATTTTGCCACGGATTGGCGCCGTACTCCGCACCGGATTTGCGCTGCAGTACGGCGCCAATCCGTCGGAGTCATCACGGTAATCCACTGCTCTCATAGAGAACTGTGGATTCCGTCGCTCCTCTCCGCTCGGCGAATCCGCCGCGGGGGAGAAAGTGACATGCACATTATTTACAAAGCATTGTCTATGGGGCGGGAGCGGCGCCCCCGCCGCGCTCCGGCCCCGCCCCCGTCCCGCCCCTTATTCACGGCGGATTTGTGAGCTCAATACGGCTCACAAATCCGTCGGGAATAAGCCGAGTGAACACGGCCTAAGGATAAAATCAGTAACAAGGAAAGAATATCAAACCATAGCATATCAACACCTATATAACCACACCCTGTGAAACAACACAACAACAAAAGAGAATAAGCAAAACAATACAATAACTCCAGAAACAAAACAATACCTAGAATAGAGAGTTATGTAAAAATATCTACCGCAATCTGAACTAGTTCCTCCTGGTCTACTACACAAGACCTTCCAATGGACTTCCTTCCTCTCAGGAGCTTGGACCTCAGAAGCCTCAGTCCTCACCAGCTCCCCAGAAGCCTCTCTGTCCTTCCTCCCCTTGCTTTTTCCAGGTCTGGCTTTATATACCATTTTTTTTGGACTCAAAGGTTTGCATAGGCACAAACTAATATCTGTCTTGAGATCTGCTGAATCATGTTTGTCTCCCCGCAAAGTATAAATAAAACACTCCGGAGACAGACATACTGACTCTTCTGTATCCGTAGACAATTTTGTAAATATAACTTGTTTGACTGAAAACTATAACTAAATTTGATAAGGCCGATCTCTATCTGTCTACACACGAAGAAGTCAACTTTCAAATGCCGCTTAGTCTGCAAGTCTGTATAGGCTTCTAATAGATCCTTTTTTTATATGTAGAAAGAAACAAGGCATTTATCTTTATACATAGTAATTAGACACACAGTATTTTCAGTTCAAAAAATTGTCCTTTGAGCTAGACTCAATCTAACTAGACAATACCTATTTAGAAATGCAGATACTCAGTTTATAACAATTTGTGTGTATGCTTGAAGTCTGTTCAAACCCAGCAAATGACTTTTGACTAACTCTCCACTAACAATTACATATACAGTATAAGTTTAATATACACATATTTCTTAATAAATCACATTTACAGATTATTCACATTTATGCATATCTTACATAGGATTATATGATAGAGGAGAGAAGCTGAGCTCTGTCATATATAGGGTTAATATAGAGGAGAGAAGCTGAACTCTATCATATAACCCTATATATTACAGAGGAGAGAAGCTGAGCTCTGATATATAGGGTTATATTACAGAGGAGAGAAGTTGAGCTCTGTGATATATAGGGTTATATGATAGAGGAGAGAAGCTGAGCTCTGTGTTATATAGGGTTATATAATAGAAGAGAGAAGCTGAGCTCTGTGATATATAGGGTTATATGATAGAGGAGAGAAGCTGAGCTCTGTGATATATAGGGTTATATGATAGAGGAGAGAAGCTGATCTCTGTGATATATAAGGTTATATGATAGAGGACAGAAGCTGAGCTCTGTGATATATAGGATTATATGATAGTGAGAAAATAACCCTATGACTGGTGGGGTAAATGCCCTAAAAGGACGGCCCCACCCTACATCGTCTGTGCCTGTTTATGCCTTGACTGTTAGAGTAGTGCCAGGTAATATACCCAGTGATTGAGAAATCGAGACTGAAACATGCCTACAGGTCCAGTATCCACAAAAAAACAAAAACAAAAAAAAAAAACGGTTTCCCTATTAATATAGATACCAGGTTAATCAGGAAACTAGAGATATCAAGGACAGGATTGTTCCGATGTCATAGCATAGCTGAAACTGGGCACCTCGAATGATGCAGCAGCGTAAACCTGCTATCTTTATTAATGGGGGAAATGCAGCTGGACATTTTTTTTTTTAATCACAAGATATATTCTTAGAGAAGGGAAGTATGAGGCTAGGTCTACACAACAGTGGACAAAAAAATGACCTGAAAACCAAATCCTAAAAACGTTCATAAGAATGAGTTTTTTTGTCCATCATCTGTCAAAAGCTGGTTAAAAAACAACCATTATTTTGGCGCGTTTTACATAGACTCCAATAATATGTTTTCTGTCCTGCTCTATTGTTTTTTGCAACATGTTTCAGAAAATGACCAGCAGATAAAACGAGCAGAAAAAAAGAAGTTCTATGGAGGTAACAGAACGTTTCTACTATACAAGTCTGTTGGACCTCTTTTCAGTCGTTTTTTCAGCTTTTTTATAAAACGAAAAATGCTGAAAAAAAATTTACATTTTTGTGTGCAGTGGAGACATAGCCTTAGGGCTAGCCACCAGGAAGTGAGGCCGCCCTTGTCGGGGCAATGTCTCCGCTTTAGGCATATTTAGGGATTTATCTGTTTTTTTTACTCTTTTATGAGTGCACCCTATTGCTCTTGCCTTCCTTTAGATTAATGATAACCAGCAAACAATTCTACAGGCATCTACTCTGTGTATTATTGGTGGCTGTGGTCATCAAATTGTGAGTACACATAGCAATTTACCAGGAGTCTGTCTTTTGCATTAGCTTACATAAGGGCGTGTTTGTGAGATTTACGAGACTTTGTGACTCTCATGGTATATTGGCTACTTTACTACATTTCCCCTGCTCAATTGAGATATCATCTTCTTTTCTTTGATCATTAAAAGCTATCAAGTGTTTTTATCTGCAGTGTGATAAAATTCTATTATAATGGTGAGTTTCAATGTAGCAGTGATTCATTATTGTGCACCCTCTGTGTATTAGAAGCATAGTTCAGGATGTGTGTTGATGTAATTTATTATTGATTTAATTATATTATTTGATGTAATTTATTATTAGGGGATGTGAAGATGTGAAGTTCGAAAACAGTACATTCAATAATGCCTCATAATGTCTAGCCTAGAAAAACTTTGTCTCCAGCAGAGAACTGGAGGCAAAATCACATTTTATTTTAACAAGTTCCTTTATTGGTAACTTACATTTTTCTCTCCAGAATATTACAAATTGCTGCTCACTGATCTGGTCCCAGAAGGTGAATACAGTGAATGCTAACCCAGCTTTCTGCAGTATATTAAATGCAATTAATTGCATGTTTTCAGCGACAGTCATTTCTGTAGGGGAAGCTGTAACCTGTGGTCGGTGTGAGGTAGAGGGTATTTTGTTTGATGACGAGCTAAGTTTATTAGAAAGACTTGTGTTAATGTGATGTTTCATGATCATTTCCTTCCCACAGTCACTGCCTGCAAACCCGGCAGTATTTTTCGTAAAGCTGCAGTACCTGTTCTTACAAATCTTGCAGTAGTTGTGTAAAGTTGGCTGAGGACTTAAGGTTTTAGCAGATTCTTCAAAAATAAATCTATGTTTATCTTATGGGCTACTGAACAGTCCATTAATCATAGAGGTTGGATTTTACCTATGTGTTATGGAGATAAGCGGTGCTTTTGCTGTTTGGCACCTTCTCATCTCCTTCAGATTTAATGGGGTTGAAAGCACATTCATGATGACTTGGGGCTGATGGCTGTTGGACTGCTAGTTAATTGGTAAGCAACCATCTACTATGTCTATGGCCACCTGAAAGGAACTCTTCACCCAGGAATAAATATTAATTTTAGTATAAGATAAATTCATATGGCGACATTTCCCAACACGCCGATGCCAGTTTTTTGGTCTATATTGCGCTAAAACCGCTTTAGACGCCATTTTTTTTTTCTATGTAAATGAACTGTCCGGGACTGACACATTGTAATGCGCCTAAAAATGATGCGCAGTGCTCCTCCATGACAAAATGCGCCTGTTGAGGAGCATAGCACATCATTACAAGTGTATATGTGTTAGGCGCATTTCACTTTTACAAGTATGTGTTAGGTGCATTACAAGTATGTGTTAGGTGCATTTCATATACTTGTAATGATAAGCTATGCGCCTCCGTGCGCGATGTGCCTCAATATAGGCATTACATATGCTTCTAATGATATGCTATGTGCCGCGATTTGCGCTAAATGCGGCACAAAACATTTCATTGGTAGAATATATAATGCCCCTATTGAGGCACATCGCACACGGAGGAGCATAGCTTATCATTACAAGTATATGAAATGCGCCTAACACATACTTGTAAAATGTGAAACGCGCCTAATACATATACACTTGTAATGATGTGCTATGCGCCTCAATAGGCGCATTTCGCTATGTAGGCGCACAGCGCATCATTTTTAGGAGCATTGTGTTTACTATGCAAGGTATACCTGATGCCAAATTTTTGATAGGGTCGGACTTTCTGACGTACTTTACACCTATTTAATGCGCCTAAAAACTGACGTAGCACCGCCAATTTTCGGACAGCTCCTCAGGTCGCTATAGCTACAGACCTGCTCAGTCTTTCCTGATAGGCTGCCAGCACTGGTTGCTATAGCTACAGACATAGTGCCCTCAGCAGTTGATCACTGCAGGCCAGTAGTAGCCAGTAAAAGCCAGTAAAGACTAAATTAAAAAATGAACAGAGAAAACAGGATTGAGGTAAGACGAATCAATGTATTGAGACAACTCCTTTCAGTTTGTAAGGTACTAGTTTTACTGAATCTTTTCCACACAAAACTATATATCCATCAGCTCAGCCTTTTTTTGCTCTTCACATGCTTCCTGCAGATGTGACTGCATTTTTAATGTGAGCTTACCCTGTCTTCTCAAGGAGAGCTGGGCAGCATTTTCCTTTGTAATTTAATTTATGAGTCTTTCCGATTTCATAATCATTTTGTGGTTTCGTCGTTGGCTAAGCTGCCCAAATCTGTTTGCAGAAAGCAAATATTCCCATGAATGTAAGAGCCACCAAAAGAATTGAAATAGTAATATAGGAGGGATTGATCTGGACCTTAGAGGTCAAGATGATTTTCACATGGTAATGGAATACCTGATCTTAACCATCTACCCATGAAAGATAAGTAGAATTCACTTTAATCCTTTTGTTAAGACATTGGAAATGGATGTTGTCGTTCAATAAAAGGTTTAATAGCAGGAAAGTTATCCCTTTTCCACCCTACTTTTTCTTTCTTTTTGTGCTTTTATTATTTGTACTTTATTTTTTTGGGGGGGAAAGGGAGAAACAGCATTATATCAAGATTTTATAAAGCACATGAATTGAAAAAGTATTATCCGAGCATTAAAAATTTATCGTCTACCCTCAGGATGGACAATCAATATTAGATAGGTGGGCTCCGACTGTCAGCAACCAAGCCAATTGCCATTTGAAGGGGCTGCAATCTTTGAGGATATTAAAAATTGATGGCCTACCGTCACGATAGGCCATGGATATTCGATAGAGAGGCTGCAACTTTCAGCACCCAAGCCAATAGCCATTAGAAGAGGATGAAGTCCTTAAAGGAGTTGTCTCCCTTCAGAGTTTCAGAGAATGCATGAATGAAATACTCTGCCACTTCCTGGTTCAGACTGACTCATTTGCATAAGCTCCATGCTTTTACAGCTCCCTGCTGTGCTTTCAGATGCTAATTAGATCAGATTAGCTTCTAAAACTACTAACAGGACTTCTTATCTGATCCCCAAAACAAAAGCCCTATTTACAGTTCTGTTTATTTTACATAAATCAAGCTTTTTACTGCTGAGCAGCACAGGACACTGCCATGACCTGTGACCTGTGTGATGACTTCACTCACTGTTATCTCATTGAACAAACAGCAGGGGGAGAATTGTTTACAGGTCATTTACTGAGGGAACTGAAATAGCCAGGGAGGTCATAAATTCACTTGTATCTCCTTAGGGAAAACAGAGGAACAAAGCAATATATTTGGAAAATGTCTTTATTTTGTGTTCCCTACAATTTGAAAGCTATTCTTTGTAGCGAGACAATCCCTTTAAGGGCATTAAAAGTTGATGGCTTGCCCTCAGGTAGACAATTAGGGCGACATGTGTGTACGGGGCTGCACCATTAGTCTGACGCCCTTTCAGCCTAAAAACTGGCGCAGCCCTGTTCACTAGATTTATAATCAGGCGCACTCCAAAAATAGGCACATTGTCGGGCGCGAGCGGCACTTTGTCATGAGCCTGAGATCGGGGGGCGTTCTGGAGGCGTGTCGCACTACAACCGTACAAAGCTACACATTTATGATGGGAGGACGGCAAAGCTAGGTGCAAAACATTTAGAACAGCCGGACCAAGTTAATAGTGGTTTACCTGAGCCTAATTTTTAGTTTTGGAACTAGAAAGGTCCTAATCTATGAACAGGTTCATAAATTCAGGTGTACTCTACGCTATTAATGCGCGCAAAAAAAGTGGTGTCTGGGCACCAAAATACATACATGTCGCCCTTGATGTTAGATAGTGGAAGTCCAAATCTTGGTGTCCCAGCACATGGCTGTTTGATGGGGCTGCAGTCCTTGAGGGGATTAAAAATTGATTGGCTACCCTCAGGACAGGCAATCACAATTGCATAGTAAAGGTCCAACTCATTTGAAGGGGCTGCAATGCTCGAGCATGAGAGCCGGCGACTCTTCATTGTTTCCATGGGCTCGCATTGGCTGCACTTTATGTAGTGGTTGTGCTAGATATCGCATCTATGTCTCATTCAAGTCAATAAGCAGTTGTCCAGATGAAAACACTTTTTCACCCCACACAGACATGAATGGGGGCTCCAAGCCCAGACAAGCAGTGATGCTCTGCCACAATCAGAACTCCCACTCATGTCCACGGAAGAGTCCCGACCACCCCTCCACTCAGCTTGTCTGGGCTTCGAGCTCCGTTCATGTCCACGGAAGAGTCCCGACCACCCCTCCACTCAGCTTGTCTGGGCTTCGAGCTCCGTTCATGTCCACGGAAGAGTCCCGACCACCCCTCCACTCAGCTTGTCTGGGCTTCGAGCTCCGTTCATGTCCACGGAAGAGTCCCGACCACCCCTCCACTCAGCTTGTCTGGGCTTCGAGCTCCGTTCATGTCTGTGGGGGGGTCTCGACCACCTCTCTGTTCAAATCTAACTTTTAAAGTGTTAGTTTCTCAAATTAGTGGATAGTAAATAAACATATGATTTCTTTAGTTACAAATTATTCTTTATAGGATTCTTTTATCGTTGTTCAGTTATACTAATCGTTTTTTCTATGCTGTGTAACTTTATTTATAAAAGCAGTTCTGAACCTTGTGAACGATTGTGAACGGTTGTAACTTGAGAAAGCGGGGCATGAGAACCCCTTGACACGCGTTGTTTGTTTTATTGTTTTAGTGTGAAGAGACATTAAAGAGACACTGTTAATAGGTTAAGTACCAAGTGTCTTCTTTTATGAAAATGTATGAGTTCAGCACGCTTGCAGTGTGTAAGGGGGGAGAGCTACATTTGAATAGTATTGTTATCCTACTTTCTTAAATGAAAGTGTGTGGTTATATTGTCACGTCCCTCTCTTGTCTGTGTTCCCCTCCTCTTGTTGTGCAGTCTCTGTGTACCTGTCTGTGTAGGGTACACATTGGTGGCAATATGCAGGGGTGGTTCTGTCATAGGTTCAGCTCTTCTGCTGTTCAGTTTGGTGGTGGAGTGCAGCGCAGCCAAACTGACTTGTGGGAGTGGTGAATGCCATCAAATCAGGAGTCAGAAGGCGGAGCCAGGGCTCTCAACTGCCATTTTGTCGGGAGACACAGGGAGTCAGTTGATCAAGAGAAAAAGGCGAGACACCATTGAAGAGTGATTAAGAAAAAACAGGAGGACAGGAAGGCAATGTTCACACGGCTTATTGCCGACGTAATGGCGGGGACGGATTTCGCCCCGCAATTACGCCGGCTGCCGTGCAGCGGGGGCGGGGCTGGCAGCTCGCCGGCCCCATAGACACTCATTATTCACAGCGCATACACACCGTAAATAATGTGTGTGACACTTTCTCCCCCCGCGGCAGATTCGCCGAGCGGGGAGGAGAGACGGAATCCATAGTTCTCTATGAGAACTGTGGATTACCGTAATGACTGGGACTGATTTCAGCAATATTGCAGTGCTAATCCGGTGCGCAGTTCGGCTGAAATCAGTCCCAGAATAAGCCGTGTGAACGAGCCCGAAAAGAAAGAAGACTCAAAGGAAGTGGAAAGCTGCAGTTTTCTTGCATGTCCTGTTTTGGATATTGAACTCTATTGCAGAGACTCTCAGACAGATATAGTGTATGCTGTGATCCACCAGTTGTCTACCGTTGCTATGTTTCGCTAAGAAAGGCAAGTTATGCTATAAAAGAATAAAGAAAATTGAATAAGTAATTCTGGTGTTCAATCCTTATCTATATATTTTACAAGTGCTTCCACTGCTTCTTCACGGAGATGCACTGAAAAAGTGTTTTCATCTGGACAACTGCTTATCTTCTACCGGGGACCACCGAAACCTTCTGTGGAGGGAATCCGAGGAAACAGCAGGAGGCGTTTAAGTCCTATTAAGGACTTAAACGCCAAATATGAGTTGTGCCATTCTATAAGCACACCTCTACCAGGTGAGCAAATCCCAGCACGAGGTGCGCTTCGTTTGTGTCTGTTATTTTGCAGCAAACTTTTCTTGGTCATTCAAGTCAATGGGATACAGCTGCAGTATTTAGCACAGCCCCAAGGAAAAGTATGGCATGTGCTAGTATGGGCCCATATAAACAGTGAAGAGATGGTACATATGATGCCACCATTTTCCTTCTGTCACATTTGTATGAAATATGGTAGAATCTATATTGGAATATAGCACAAATGGAGGCTCAAAAAATTTTGCACTTGTTTACAGTTTTTGCCTGACATTTCTATCAGTCAAAACTGACCTAACGGATCTAAAAAAACAGAACATAAAGCTTTCAGTCAAACTTCTTGTGTAGGTGTAGCTCCTAATTTTAGAATCAGGAACTTAACCAATGTTGTAAAGCGTGAACTGAGCCACATTAAAAATAAAATAAACATTTCTGAGCACAAACTTGTATTATTTGGTGGAGCTGTTCTTTATTACTATACTTTAAAGCTTTGTGGTATATGTTATACATTGTGGTAATTAAGGGGTTGTCCACCTCTGTAAAAAGTTATATAAAAGTTATAATAAAAGGACTGGGTGGACTGCAATTCAGAACGTCCATAGACATGAGTAGTGGGGAGCTCTGCAAGCGTGGCCTTTTCCCCGTTCTCTGAGGTCAACTTGTAGCGAGCTGCTCGTCTCAGGAGGGATTTTACCAGCTGACAAAACCCCTTTAAGCCTTCACATATGTAGTGATAGGGGGACTGCTTTTGCCTGATGTTGATGTAAAGTTACTTTTAAACACTTCGTAAGTTATATTCTCCACATGTTTCAAGTGCAGAGGTTTTTCCCTGCCCTGCAGGGTTCTGACCTCTGACACCACAGGTGCCCATTTCTTTGTTGAAATTACATCACAGACATAGGTCTGCCATCCCTTTGTTCTTGGCATCATGAGTGAATGCAGTGGTCAGACCACCCCGATCAGTCATTGAGGGCATAGCATGGTATCTCAGTGGTTAGCACCGTTGCCATGCAGCGCCGAGGTCCTTAGCTTGAATTAAACCAAACCTGGAATTTATATCTTCTCCCTGGGTTTATTGCATCTTTCTATTTTGTGGTCTACAACCAACTTAATGACCACAAGTAATAACAGCCCACTCTACTCGATGCAGCAATGTGCTATCCTCCTTACTCTTTTTTGGTATCCCATTCTACCACGCTCCAAAAGTGAGCATCGTCCTTTTAAAAATGGCCTTTTGGTAAAAGGGATTTTCTCATCACGCTGTTTGCCCAACTCACAGGCAGTTTTGCACTTACTCTGTCTACTCTGGCTGTGGGGGGTTCTAAAGCAGTGATTAGCATATTTTAGCTTCAAGCCATTTTTCAGACAGTGCAGGAGATTATTTCTAACAAATTCAGTCCTCACAGCACTTGTACATTTTGCTTACTGTTGCTAATCTTTGTAAATCTAATTAGTCTAGTCCTGTCAGTCCGTCCGTGGGGATGAAGTCACTCCCTGTGCTCTGCTCTGCCAGCTAATCAGATAACCACAGAAACCTTTGTGCACTCAGAGCTGATAAAATGTCTCTTATCTCATGACTAAAGTAAAATCTGTTGACCAATGTATTTAGAAAATGTCTTCATTTAACTGTTCTTTCAAAGCTAATCTTTGTAGTGAGAAAACCCCTTTAAAGGGCTTGTCTTATCTCAAAGTTTCATAGGATGCATGAATGAAATAATGCTGCTTGGCTCTGTTATGTCCTGGTCAAGCTGTCTGTAATTTGCATATGAGCTCTGTGTATTCAGACTTCTCTGTTTAGTCTAGATTAGCTTAATTACCTTCTCTGAGGTCCAGAGAAGCTGCTAAGCTAATGTAAACAGTAGAGTAATTAGTGTTTTATCTGAAAGATCAGATATAGCCATGACCTGTGTGATCACATCACTCCCTGCTATCAGATAGGACAAACAGCAGGGGGGAGAAGTACACAGGTTGGTCACTTGGGGAACCAGAGAGAGCACAGAAGGTGATAAAATCACTTGTAGCTCCTTAACAAAAAAAAGATGACCAACGCAATATATTTGGAAAACGTCTTCATTTAGTGCTCCCTACATTTTGAAGGCTATTCTTTGTAGTGAGACAACCCCTTTAAGGGAAGTTTTCTTTAAAAAAAATCAAAAACAAAATAAGGAAAAATCTTAACTCACCTCTGAAGTCTGGCCTCTGACTGCATTTATGGCACGTGACCACAGAGAGATGTGAACACTGCGGCCAGTGATTTGCTGCAGCTTCACATGATGTCATCATAATAGTGGCAGTGCTGGTTATTTTTTAACTCCCCTGAACAGCAAGCCACTTTTTAAAAATCATGGACAATCCCTTCAAACCCTTAATGCGCCAGCGCCATGACATACCATTACATTAAGGAGGTATGGATGTCAACTCCATACCTATTGGTTGCAGGCCGTTACTTACAGCTGACTACCAACATTATTAGGGTATGTTCACATGGCATATTACGGCACGTACTGTACGCGCCACAATACGGCAGGTGTTTTTGAAGTACGTGCTGGCCGGAACGTACTTCTAAAGCAATAAAAGCTGGCTCCCATTGACCTTCCCTGTCCCCAATGCATAAGCGACAGGAAGAAGTGACATGTCAATTCTTTAAATGACAGGTGATCATACTTCTCAGTGACAGCTATGCATTACCACTTTAGTGGGACGTAATAGGGGCGTATTGCTGTGCAAAGACGAGCAACCAAACTTATAAGGGGAATGGAGCATTTTAGTTATTAGGAGAGGTTAGTAGAATTAAACTTATTTAGTCTTGAGAAAAGACGGCTTCGGGGGGGAACTGATTAATTTATATAGATATATAAAGGGTCCCTACAAAAAGTATGGGGAAAAATTATTTCAAGTGAACCCCCTCAAAAGACAAGGGGACATTCCCTTCGACTAGAAAAAAAAGGATTCAATCTCCAGAGGAGAAATTTCTTCACCGTGAACTTAATCTTGGAAACCCCACTGGTCCCGCAAATAAGGCAGGTTGACACTACCCTTAACTTTAAAAAATTTTTTTAATCCATGTGTTTTTTCTTCCTTTTTCCTTTAGGTTTTCCCAAATTGGTTTTGCCTTTGGGTTCACATTAAAGTGATAAATTCCTGGCTTTAGACAAAAGATTGGTAATTTGGCATCTTTTTCCCACAGGAATGGCAGCATTAATACATTGCTTCCCCCCTTTTTTATTTGTTTTGTATCTTCCCAGCTCCCCAATGAAACTCAAGCCCTTTTTGATAAGATGTGATTAATTTTAACTTGTCAGTGTTTGCTCTCAGCTTACTTATGTCACCAACATAATGATTTCTTTCCGATAACTTAAATGATGCATTATTCACATAGGAACATAAGGGCATTTCAGAATTCCACTATCTGCATGGAATACAATCATTCATGTCACTTATTTTCCACATCTTTTTTTCACTATTCCTGAGGGAAAGATGGAGCACAATCTCCTGAGTAGTGAGTAAAAGGTGTAACCTATTGTATTCTCTAATAAAACTAGAGAAAACTGATAATTTAATTAGGAGAATCAGCTTCTTTGATGTTTAGACCTTTATAATTATATTTGTTCCAATGTATGTAAAATCAAAATACAGCAACTTCTACTTTTGGATTATAGACCAATTTGCCTACAGCTCCTGTGCAGACTCGTGTGCATCCCTGCTAAGAGATCACATGATAACGGTCTACCCTTTAATCAGAGTACTATGGGCAACATGTATGAACGGGGCTGCGCCAGTATTCTGGCGTACTTTGCGCCAAAAAGCTGTTATAGCTGTGTCCTACAGATGTATGAACATTCACACTCCAAACTTTGGCGCAATTGGCACCTACCCCGACAATTTGTAATGCACCAAAGATGTGTCATTCTGAGGGCGCCGCACCACATTGTACGATTAGACATATTTAAGAATGCCAAATCTAAGCGCAGAACAGTTAGAACAGCCAGACCAGGGTAAAGGTGGTGCCTGAGCCAGACCTGTGGTATTGGCTCTACACTGCACCTGTATGTTGACCTCAAAAAGAACACCGACCGGGGTAAAGGTTGCCGACCAACCGGGGGTTTTTGGCTCTAAGGGCCCCCTATGTATGCCCTTTCAGAAGAACAGCCAACCGGGGGTAAAGGTGCTCCCTGACCAGATTTGTGGTATTGGCTCTACACCCCCGGGTTATGTATGACCGCAAAGACAGCCAACCAGGTAAAGGGGGTGCCTGACCAGACCTGGAAATTGGCTCCACGCCCCGTATGTATACCTGCAAAGAACAGCCAGACCGGGGAAAAGGGTGGTGCCTGACCAACCTGTGGATTGCTCACCTCCCCCTTATTTATACCTCAGAAAACAGCCGACCGGGGGAAAAAAAGGTGGTCCCGAGCCAGACCTTGGATTGGCTCTACACCCCCTTTTTAAAGACCTGCAGAAAACACCCAGACCAGGTAAAGGGGGTGCCTGACCAACTTGTGTATTTGCTCTACACTCCCCGGGTATGTAGACCTGCAAAAGAAAAACCAAAACCGGGGTAAAGGGGTGCCTAAGCCAGACTTGTGGTATTGGCTCTACACGCACTGTATTTGACCTGCAGAAGAACACCCAACCGGGTAAAGGGGTGCCGAGCCAGACCGTGGTATTGGCTCACACTGCGCCTGTAGTATGACCTCAAGAACAGCCAAACCAGGAAAAGGTGGTGCCTGACCAGATTGTGGTTTTGGCTCTACACGCCCGGTATGAAATGATTTGCAGAAAACAGCCAGACCAGGTAAAGGGTGCCGAGCCAACCTGTGGTATTGGCTCTACACGCGCCTGTATGTAAACATTTTTTCAGAAATTATTTTGTGTCAGAAACATACATTATATACTTGGGTACAATCATTTTAACACTCTTTTTTAAAGGAAATGGAGCTTCCATTATTGGGTTATTGTATTCTCCCAACTAACACTAGAGAACTGTATAATTAAGGGCAGCTTTTGAGTTAGATGTTTTTTATATTTTTCCTGTCTGAATAATGAGCAACTCGGGAGCCCAAATTTGTAGAGCCCGGGATGTGGCTCGATTGAAAAGAGGTACCAATAGGATAGGGAACTGAAGGGCTGCCCGTATTTGGAACCACGGTTAAGTCTGGTCCACATTAGAACATTCAGACCCCATTTGTATGTTGAACCTAGAGTCCCCAAAGTGTTTTTCCCCAAATGTAGTTTAGACATATTAAAGCCAAATAATGCCCTTCTTTAAGGATTCCCGACCGAGTGTATTGGCCTCTTTTTTGCGCAGATGAGCCAGCCGGGGAAAGGTGGTCCTGAGTGTGTAATGTTAATGCTGTATGTATGAGCTGCAGGCAGCCATGCCGGAGGTGGCCACCAGGCGTGGTTTGGCATACTCCCTTTTCCTCAGAAGAAATGTTAAGGTGGTGCAGAGCCAGACTTTGTATTGGTGTACATTGTTTATGACTAGGATGCAGACAGGAAAGGGTGCCTATCCAGACTTTGGTTTGGTCTACACTGCCCATATACCTCAAGAACACCAGCTGTAAAGAAGGTGGACAGCTTTGGGTTGGCTTAACTTCTGTATGTATGACCTCTGAATAACAGGAAGGGTAGGTGACCCAGATTGTGAGGCCTATTTGGCCCCTTATGAGAGGTAAAGACCAGGAATAGGGCCTGGCCCAGACTTTGATGACACACCTGTTGAATCTGGGGCCAGACTTAAACTTTTTTGTTATCTGATCTATGATAAGAAAGAACCGGGGAAAGTTCCTCAAAGTGTTTTTACATGCCTGATAGATAGCATAAACAGCTTCTTTAGGGAAATTGCCGTGAGAACTTGTGGTATTGGCACTTACTGCCCTGTATGTATGACCTGCAGAAGAACAGCCAGACCAGGGTAATGGTGGTGCCTGAGCCTGACTTGTGGTATTGGCCTACACTGCCCTGTATTTATGACCTGCAGAAGAACAGCCAGACCAGGGTAAAGGTGGTGCCTGAGCCAGACTTGTGGTATTGGCCTACACTGCCCTGTATGTATGACCTGCAGAAGAACAGCCAGACCAGGGTAAAGGTGGTGCCTGAGCCAGACTTGTTGTATTGGCCATACACTGCCCTGTATGTATGACCTGCAGAAGAACAGCCAGACCAGGGTAAAGGTGGTGCCTGAGCCAGACTTGTGGTATTGGCCATACACTGCCCTGTATGTATGACCTGCAGAAGAACAGACCAGGGTAAAGGTGGTGCCTAAGCCAGACTTGTCATATTGGCTCTACAATGCGCCTGTATGTATGACCTGCAGAAGAACAGGTTCATACATTCTGGTGCATTCTACACTGTGTGATGTAATGTTCAGTGAGGCCATGTGATCAATGAACGTCAGGTGGTTTGCATGAGATGGGGGGGAGGTTAATAATTTTTTTAGGAAGTATGCATTACAAAGTTTAATATAATACAGTTGTGAGCCCTATAACGAATAAAAAGATAGTCCCGAAGATTAAGTCTTTGGGGGGGTGGGTGGGAGTTCAGAGAAATGAAAGCAAAGTGGAGATGAAATGTCAAAATTTATTTAATCCATTATTTACTGAAATACAGTAGAAGTTACCAAGAAAATGTAATGTAGCATTGATTCCTTTGATTCTGCCATCTTTAGAAATATCCCATGTGTGGCCCTAACACGCTCTTTGACCGAACCACAAACCTTAGAGTAGGAGGAGTACCTACCGGATTTTGGGGTCTCATTTTTATTAGGATAGTTTTTAGGCATCATTACAGGTTTGCAGACACCTTAAGGTGCTAAAACTTAACACCCGTAAAAAGACCTCATTTGGAAAACTACACCCCTTAAGGAATATATTAAAGGATATAGTGAGTATATTGACCCCACAGGTGTTTCACCAATTTTTTAACATTAGACTGTGAAAATGAAAAATTATTTTTTTTTCCAGTGATATGCAGTTTTAGTTGAAAATATTTCATTTTCACAAGGAATCTTAAAAAAAAGCACCCCAGAATTTCTTCCAAGTTTGGCAATACCCTGTATGTAGGCGTAAATTGCTGTTTGGGTGCATGGCAGGGTGTAGTAGGGAGGGAGCGCTATTTGGCTACGTCTACATGGCACTGATTTATGGTTGGATTTTTAAACAAACTATAAATCATCCCCACAGACATCAATAGAAAATCCAAGCAGTAGTGTATAGAGCTCAAATTTTATGTGGTTGGATTTTAAATCCAAATCCCAATCAAAAAACTTAGAACATGTTCTATAATCCGGCAGAAAACAGCGGATTATAGTACTGCATAATGTAATGGGCCGGCCGAAATCCAAAAACCCAAACCAATTTTAAAATAACAGAATCTGACGGTATTTTACTATTGCCTTTGGCGTTTGGAACTCAGATTTTGGTGGGTGAAATGTTGCATTTGCAAAGTCCCTAAAGTACTAAAACAGGTGAAACCTTCTACAATCCACCCCATTTTGGAATCAACATTCCTCATGGAATTAATTTAGGATTCTATTGTTCATTTTGGAACCACAGGTGTTTGACAGGTTTTTTTAAGCGTTGGGACATGAAAATGGAAAACAAGACACTTATTCCGCCTCTGTTTTTTGGGCTTCATTGTTACAGCTTTCGCCATGCGGTATAAGTGGATAACTTGGGTCGGTGCAATAACAACAATATCAATTTTATATAGTTTTTTTTATGTTTTACTACTTTTACACAATAGGAAAGGATTTGTAAAAAATTGCATCTTTATGTCGTCATAATCTGACAGCCATAATTATTTCTTTTTCTGTATATGGAATTGATTAAGGGCTTGTTTTTTGTGTGATGAGTTGATGTTTTACTGGTACCATTACTGGGTTCATATGACGCTTTGATCAACGATTTTGGGAGGTGGGATGAACAAAATACAGCGATCCTGGTAAGTTTATTTTGTAATTTTACAGCAGTCACCGTGTGGTATAAATGACATGATAACTTTACTCTATTGGACAAAACGATTGCATTGATATCCAACTTTAATAGTTTTGCTTTTTATTTTTCCATATACAGATCTGTGTAATGATTTTGTGGAGTGAACTGACCCTTTCAGTGGCTTCATTTTAAAATCCTTAAACATAGATACGCAGGAATCCAGCAGGTTTAAAGTCCAATCCTTTATTTGCGATAATGTACAGTTCACAGAAAGACAAAATGCTTGAGCTCACTCGCTTGCATGTTTCTGACCCACACGGGTCCTTGATCACAGCTACCAACACCACATGCAACGCTTAATAAAAACACAAAGTAATACCAACCAGGATGTTCCACGTAAAAAACATCTACATTAAAGGATTATAGGGTGAAGCATATGTATGGGCTACTGTTGACGGCTCTCCTTGCATGATATAACAACCCTGGGCACCACAGGATGCAATAGAGGGGTGGGCATTACTAAGGGTATGTTCACACGGGTAATTTCGGCACGTATTTGCGCTCTTATATGAGCGAGATGCGCGCCGATATTACGGTAATCCATAGTTCTCATAGAGAACTATGGATTACGCCTTCTCTCCCTGCTTGCACAATACGCCGCGGAGGGAAATAAGTGACATGTCAATTACTTCCGGCGAATACGCACCGTGAGTAATGAATGTCAATGGGGCTGGCGGGCTGCCATCCCCCCCCGCACCGTGGGAGTACACGCGTATTAGCGCGACACCCAAAGCACCCAGCGTAATTGCAGCCGTACTGTATGTGCCGCAATTACACCATGTGAGCATAGCCTAAGAAACATATTTTTGTTGACCCTTTCATTGGTAACACTTTGGTATTTACATGACTTTTTGATCGCTTTTTTGTCCATTTTAGGTGCTGCTGGAAGAATGAAACTTGCAGTTCTCATTTTTTTTTACGCCATTCATCATGTGAGTTAAATCACATGACGTGTATATAGGCTAGGTCGTTATTCACACAGCCATACTAAATATGTATACTTTTTTTTTTTGTATTCTTCTTTGGGGCGATTGACATTTGTAATGGGGAAAAGACGATGTACATGTATTATTTTATTTATGTTTGTTTGTGTTTTTTACTATTTTCTTTACACTTTTTTTTTACAGTTCATTGTTGTCCCCATAGGAGACTTGACTGAGCGATCTATTAGATAGCTGGTACAATGCACAGCAGTACATCACCGTATTGCTATGTATTGACAACTGTCAATCACCATACCCAGCAGTGCCCTCAGGACACAGCTGGGGGTGCTGACATCACAGGCAACCTGAAACCTTTGTTACGTTGCTTGAGGGGGGCGACGGATACAAAAGTAGCTCCTGCCCTCTGTCTTTCCTTTAGCTAATGCAATTGACTGCAGCACCTAGGACATTTATCGGGGACGACCAGATCAAGCTGGATCCATGCTCTGAATCCCCATGACGTACCCATAGGTCAATTTGCAGGAACCCCTTACCGCATGGGTATGTCAGATATCAGTGAGGTTAAAGGGGTGTTCTGGTCATGCACTGTAATGGGAAACAGGCCACCAAAAGTCTCCACTTTAGAATGGAGAGCCGGTCGTCCTTTCTGCTCTATGGGAGTTTTGAGTTTGGCTACACACACCGCTCACCTGTACTCGGAACCCCCATGGAACACAGTGGTGAGTTTTTTGCAAGCGCGACTGACTTTCTCTTCTGAAGCGGAGACTTTTGGAGGCCTGTTTCCAAGACAGGTGCGGGACCTAAACCCGCAATTATCAGACTTTGAAGGCATATCCTGTCAAAATCCCCTCAAAGTGTGAGATGGGAGCACCTCATTTATCACTCCTATTTGGTATGCACTTTGCTTTGGATGGTAATTGGATCCATGATTGGATTCTGACTTATGGCACCATAGTACAAGGCCATAGTACAGACAGGAAGTGTTACCATGGTGACATAAGAGTAGAGCTGATGTAAATTCAGATTACTAAAGTAAAAACTTTTATTTTTCATATGTTCTAAAAGTGGCCTTATGAAACAATTTCTTAATGTTCTCCTTTAAAGCGGCAGCGATGTGCTCTTGTGGTAATAGGAATTCCATAGTAGCGATAGATATCTACATTTATTTAATACCTGCTCGGGGAAGATAAATGTAAGTTATTGTCTGGCGCTAAGATTAGTCTCTGCTGCCGATGATAAATATTTCCCAAGGTTTATCTAAAATTACAGCTTTCTTATTGTCTGCAAGAAAGAGGTTTTTTTTTTTTGTTCTTTGCATTTACATCTTCAAAGTTGGAGGTTAATACAGCTATCTTCTCCTATATTATTAAAATTATAATCAGGAATTTTCTGCAGTTTCCACATTTAGATTATTTAGCAATTAATGCAAGCTTAAGATGTGAAAAAAAGACTAAGGGTGACATGACCCAATACTCAAGCACCGTTTTTTGGGTCTATTTTGCGCCAAAAATACTCTTGAAGGCAAATGTAGTTCCCATCTTCAAAAAAGGTTCTAAGTCTTGCCCAGGTAATTATAGACCAGTAAGTTTAACATCTGTTGTGGGAAAAATGTTTGAAGGGCTCATGAGGACTATATACAGGAGTATGTTGACAAACACAATATTATTAGTGATTGCCAGCATGGATGTCCTAAGGACAGAAGCTGTCAGACCAATCTGATTTCTTTTTATGAAGAGGCGAGTAGAAGTCTGGATAGCGGGGCAGCTGTGGATATTGTGTTTTGAGACTTTGCAAAGGCGTTTGACACTGTCCCGCATAAGCGTTTGTTAGGTAAACTAGAATCCATTGGGTTAGAGATACAGTGTGTAATTGGATAAATAACTGGCTGCTGGATCGTACTCAGAGAGTGGTGGTAAATGAATCCTACTCTGAGTGGTCCCCGGTTGAGAGTGGTGTGTCGCAGGGCTCAGTATTGGGTCCTCTCTTATTAAATGTATTTATTAACGATAAAGTGGAAGGGATCAAAAGCACGGTATAGATTTTTGCAGATGACACAAAGCTATGAAGGGTAGTGCAATATATGGAAGATGCTCATAAATTGCAAGAAGACATGGACAAACTGAGTGATTGGGCATCCACTTGGGAAATGGGGTTCAATGTGAAAAATGTAAGGTTCTGCATCTGGGGAGAAATAATATACAAGGCATCATATGTCCTAGGGGAGAAAAACTTGGAGAATCGCTTATTGAGAAAGATCTGGGCGTTCTTGTAGATCATAAACTACAGAACAGCATGCAATGTCAATCAGCTGCCTCTAAGGCCAGTAAGATATTGGTGTGTATTAAAAGAGGCATGGACTCGCGGGACAAGGATGTCATTCTACCGCTGTACAAAGCATTGGTGCGACCTCACTTAGAATATGCTGTTCAGTTCTGGGCCCCAGTTTATAGAAGAGATGTAATAGAGCTAGAGAGAGTACAAAGACGAGCAACCAAACTTATAAGGGGAATGAGCATCTTAGTTATGAGGCGAGGTTAGTAGAATTGAACTTATTTAGTCTTGAGAAAAGACGGCTTCGGGGGACATGATTAATTTATATAAATATATAAATGGTCCCTACAAAAAATATGGGGAAAAATTATTTCAGGTGAAGCCCCCTCAAAAGACAAGGGGACATTCCCTTCGACTAGAGAAAAAAAGATTTAATCTCCAGAGGAGAAGAGCGTTCTTCACTGTAAGAACTGTAAATCTGTGGAATAGCCTGCCTGAGGAGCTGGTCACAGCAGGAACTGTAGAGAGTTTCAAGAAAGGCTTAGATACCTACCTGGAACTAAAGAATATTAATGCGTACGTAGCTAGGTAAAATTCTGGATCCTGGCCGGTGGCGTTCTGGGGTCAGATATAGGGTCTATACTTGGAGCAGGTTGGTTCTTGCCTTGTGGGTTTTGGGGCATTAACCAGTGGAGAGCCTGGGCTTTAAGTCCTTGTCTCTCTCCCTCACCCACATTTTCCCCACCCTTGGTTGAACTCGATGGACATGTGTCTTCTTTCAACCTACTAACTATGTAACTATGTAACATATTCTTGATGTAAATGAACTGTAATATACCAAAACTAGGCGCATTATATGCCGGGCACCACACACTGTATGCGCCTAAAAGGTGCATTACAAATAGCAGCGGTGATACGCTGGGTGCCTCCATAACACAATGTGCCTGTTGAGGCGCATTACATACACTAAGGGTATGTTCACACGGAGTAATTTTGGTGCGCATTTCACTGTGTTTTATCATTCTAATACGAGCGAGATGCGCGCCGAAATGACGCTAATCCATAGCTCTCATAGAGAACTATTGATTACGCCTCCTCTCTCCGCTCGTACATTACGATCGTATTGTACATGCAGGGAGATAAGTGACATGTCAATTACTTGCGGTGATACACGCGCTGTGAGTAATGTATGTCAATGGGCCCGGTGGCCTTCCGCCCCCCCCCCCCCCCTCCGCGCCGCGGGAATATGCGCATGTCAGCGCGAGCTCCCGAGACACACGATGTACTGTATACGCCGCAGTACATCGTGTGAACATACTCTAACACTGATACGCTATGCGCCTCCGTTACGCAATGATTCTTTTTTCGTCGCAATGCGCCTTTTTAGATGCATTAAGTTTACTTTGCCAGAGTTTTTAATGTATCGTACTTTCAGGCACACTTTACACTGATTAAATGCGGCTAAAATCTGCCACGGTGACGCCAGTTTTCGGACATGTCACCCTAAATCTTAAAATTTTATTATAGTATATATGTATATATAAAGCAAACATATTGAAAAAGTACTATGCTGCAAATTAAAGGGACACTACCACCAAAAATTTATTTTCACATATTACCAAACTATATGCGACTATTATGTTTTTAATTGGGTGGTTTTTTTTAAATATAATTTTTAAAGTTCCACTATGTACATTATTCTCTCTCACTTCCCTTCTTTCAGCTCTGATAGCACAGCAGTGAGTGAATTGCGTGATGGTTCTTCTTTCTAGTCTGGTCTGAAAAGTCTTAATATCATTGGCAATAACCAGATAAGTTTGAAGAAACCCCCCACACTCCTCAGTGCAGAAAAAGATTACCCTGTTTTTCTTTCATGAATTGCTTGTGGTCTATTTTAATCTTACCTATCTGTGGAGAGAACAATCATTGTCATTACCTACTATTTGTAATGAAACTATAGAGATAAGTAGAAAAGGACAATATTTTATATGTAATTTTTAATTGCATTGGACTGATGAAATAATAAAAAAAATTACCAAAAATTGTAAAAAAAAAAAAGTTTTCAAGGAATATTGTTTTTAACAAATATACTTCATTCTGATGGCTATGTCCCTTTATTAAAGCTAAGTATTGGACAAAGGTGGTCAACCTATCCCTTTAGGCGGCCTCTTCTGCGCCCCTTGACTCTGTCCACAGACTCCAATTAAAGGGGTTCTACCCATGACTATGACTAATTTTTGGGGCTCAGACCTCCAAAACTGCCATCATTCAATATAATCAAGGTGGCACAGTTTGGCCTTTCAGTGTTTTCAGAGTCACGTTGGCTTTCCAGTATAAGTAGCAGTCTTGTATTTGTTTCGTCTCATACTTGGTGGGGTTTTGAAAAATTGCCGCCAAATTCAAGAGCAGAATAGAATGGAGACGTTGTATCCATGAAACGAGCACTCTCTAAACCTTCTCCTGCCATGTATACTTGCACGGCAGCTGTTAATGACTGGTTAGAGGAGTGATGGGGTACGAGTGCTCCTCTCATGTATACAGAAGACTCTTGACTATGACTGTTGTTTTCTTCACTGTGTACTGTTGGCACAATGACAAATGGCACAATATTTTTTTCTTGCCCGGAGCAGTGTCCATACTATTAGTATGTATAGTAGAGGATCCACGACACACAAAATTGAAAGGTTAAAGTAAAAAAGGAGCTTTATTAATCAGTTAGGCTTAAGGGGGATGTATCGCTCCTTTAGTTCGGCTGATTCATACTGCTCTCAGCTTCTCAACTCTAGAAATGCAGGGGCGTTTCTTCCCCACCCAGCTGTGTGACATCATCCCCCCTTCACTGTTCATGCTGGCTCCCGAGACTCCCCCCCCCCCTCTATGAGTCCACATGTCACTCTGTCTCTCCCTATGCAGTCTTTATTTTGTAAGCGCTGTATACATACCACAGGCTGCATTCAATCTAGACTGAGCACTGATCTCTTCTTCTCTCACAGCTGGAGATTTGTTACAGTTGAATCCAGTTTTCTATGAACGGCACAGATCTCCCTTCTATGCAGGAGAGTTAGGCACCGAGACACAACTGTGCTGTTTTCTGATTGTAGAATCTGCTGCAGTGTGTTTCTGCTGGGTGTGCAGAGAGAATTTGCTACAGCCCCTAAGTCTGACTCAGAGAGGCAGGGATGGACACACAATTGTGCTGTTTCCTGATTGCAGAAGCCCTGCAGTGTTATTCTGTTTCTTCTGGCTGTGCAGAGTGAAAATGTGCCAGTCCCTTACTTGCAAGAAGGAGGGATCCAACCAGCACTGGATATCAGTGTAAACAGAAAAAAAGATAAGGAATACTTTGAAAACAAGACAGCTTTGCTAATGACATCTAATTGCAAAGTTGCTTGTTTTCGCTGTCTCCTTATTCTGAAGACCATTTAATGAAATGATACAAAATGTAATGTACATTTAATGTACAAACAACGGAAGTAAAGGATGAGGGAAGGGGAACATTTTTTTTTTTTTTTTAAAGTTCATATTATAGGAGATTCCACATAGGATGGGGCCGCCTGCTATTCTGCCTTATCTTGTAGAGGTAGTGACCGCTGTATGCTTTGGAGCAGAGAGAGTCTGGTTTCTTCAGAGTCTGTGATCCATGTTGTGGAAAAGAGATTCAGAATTCCAATAATGGCTCTAGTTGAAATGTAGAATAAGCGGTAGACCTTTGGTTGTAAGGCAAGGACCACGATGTGACAGAGTCTCTTGGACTTTGTGTTGTTCTCTGCTCTGGATGACCTCTGCGGCGCCTTAAAGCATACAGCGGTCAATACCACTAAAACATAAGGTAGAATACCAGTTGGTCCCATCCTATGTGGAATATGCTGTAATATGAACTTTAATTTTTTTCCCTTTCCCTCATCCTTCACTTCCGTTGTTTGTAAAGCTCATTTTTTAATTCAGGCTTTCAATTTTGTGTGCCGAGCATCCTCTACTATACAATTGATGGGACTCCTCTGAAGGGGTCCATATCCACAGAGCACCTATACTCCTACTTGTAAGGTGTGCACACCGAACCCCTAAACTTACTAAACATACACGCTACACAGCCCCCATTGGACAAACCATCAGCAGATTTGGCTTCCAGTACCATCTCTACGTGGATGACACCCAATAATACACCCCTTCCTGTGACATCACTCCTGCTCTGCTACAAACCACCATTGACAGTGACTGTCTGTCCGCTGTCTCTGACATCATGTCCTCTCTCCATCTGAAACTAAACCTCACTAAAACCGAACGTCTTGTCTTTCCGCCATCTTCTAACCAACCCCACCCTGCTATTTCTCTCTCAGTGTGTGGCACCACCATAACTCCTAGGCAGCAGGCCCGCTGTCTTGGGGTTATACTAGATTCTGATCTATCCTTCACCCCATATATCCAATCCCTTGCCCGCTCCTGTCACCTGCACCTCAAGAACATCTCCAATATCCGTCCTTTTCTCACTATGGAAACAACTCAAACTCTTATTGTGGCTCTTATTCTTTCTCACCTTGACTATTGTAACTCCCTGCTTATCAGTCTCCCACTCTGTAAACTCTCCCCTCTCCAATCTGTCCTGAATGCAGCAACCAGGCTCGTCTTTCTTTCCAGCCGCTATACTGATGCCTCTACCCTGTGTCAATCACTGCACTGGTTACCCATCCAGTACAGGATACAACACAAACTCATCACTCTCACACATAAAGCTCTCCACAGTGCTGCACCCACCGACAGCTCCGCCCTCATCTCTGTCTACCATCCTACCCCCTCTCTCCGCTCTGCTGATATCAGATTACATTCCTCAATCATCCGAACCTCCCAGGCCCGTCTCCAAGATTTCACACGTGCTGCACCAGTTCTCTGGAACATGCTAGCGCGGGCGATCAGGCACATTCACAACCCTCATAGTTTTAAGAGGGCCCTGAGAACACATTTTCTCATTCTGGCCTACAAAGATCCCTAACTGCTATCACACACATCTGTCACTCCCTGCACTTGGGCACTCACAGGCACCTATCTGTATATAGATGTACTGTCATGGTGGCAGGGTCACCCAACTTTTATGTAAATCACCTCATATTTATGTCACATGGCTGGACCATTGTAAACTTGGCACTTCTCACTCTTCATCTCCTCCAAGCACCCTCATAGATTGTAAGCTCTTGGGAGTAGGGCCCTCACACCTTGTGTCTCATCTCTAAGTTCTTAATGTGTAATGACTGTATGTATACCCTCTAAATTGTAAAGTGCTGTGGAATATGTTGGCGCTGTATAAATAAAGATTATTAATTATTATGACTGTAAGGCCTCGTTCACACGGCTTATTTCGGACGGATTTGCCGACGGATTGACGATCGTCAATCCGTCGTCAAATACGTGGCGAAATAAGTCACAGCCTATTTTCTATTGATTTCAATAGAAAATACGGCTCGTCGTTCACACGACGCATAGTTCCGTTCCGGATTGCCGCCGCGGATTGACGACGGCAATCCGGACGGAAAAACAATTGACATGTCAATTATTTCCGGACGGATTCACCATCTACAATGATTGTAGATGGTGAATCCGTCGGGAAATCAGTTACAAATACATGCCACACTTAGTGGCACTTATGTGCAACTGATTTTCAACTGATTTCAGAACGGATTTACGATCGGAAATCCGTTGTAAATACGTTCTGAAATAAGCCTTGTGAACGAGGCCTAAGGCCATGTTCACATGGCTTATTCAAGACGTAATTGCGGGCTGGATTCCGCCCGCAATACGGCTTGAATCAGGGGCGGGGGGGGGGGGGGCGGCAGGGGAGCAGCGCGCCGGCGCCATAGACCCTCAATATTCACAGCGCGTACGCGCCGTAAATAATGTGCATGTCACTTTCTCCCCCCGCGGCGGATTCGCCGAGCGGGGAGGTGCGACGGAATCCATAGTTCTCTATGAGAACTGTGGATTACCGTAGTTACTGGGACAGATTGGAGCCATACTGAAGCGCAAATGCGGCACACAGTACGGCTCCAATCCGTCCCAGAATAAGCCGTGTGAACATGGCCTAATGCTTTCTAACTCTCGTGGCGTTTCCTCCTGCGCTACTATGGCTCTTCCAGGTTGTCCTTCTCCTCTGCTAACCGCAAATATGGCTTCTGGCCTCCTAAAGAGTCCATAGTGGTAGAAGCATATGCCATCCTCTAGTCTCTCCCTATTGCTCTGCAGTACGGTACTTTGCAAATGTGTTTCTCTACACTGTATCTCTTGGCTCTGACATGGCTTTTTTTCTGTTATCTATTCGGCAGCTGCCCATAGACCTTTTGTCTTCTGCTGCCTATCTGACCACAACTTCTGCCTGATATCATGATGCCATATTTTGACGTCATGAGTCCATAGTCAGTTCCACCATTGTTACCAGAGAACAATGGCAACCTGGGAATTCACGGAGTTAAAACCTTGCAAAGGTTAAGAATAAAAAGCAAGCAATTTCTTAGAATCTGCTCCATAATTTAGCTGTGTATCAAGACTGCTAGTAAACAAGAGGATCCACACCATCGCTTTTGCCTGGTGTAGCATAACTGTTGGTGGAGCATAAGGCTGGAGTCTAATGTATAAATAGTATGCTGTATGCCCTTAAAGGGGTTGTCTCACTACCTTGATTCATCTTACCTCAGTCCTGTTTTCTTGGTTTCACTTTGAATTCAGGGGCGTGTTTACTGGCTTCTACTAGGCTGCAGTAGAAGCCAGGTCTGTAGCTATAGCAGGAGAGAGAGAACAGGTCTGTAGCTATAGCGACCTGAGGAGCTGATGCAGCTCATACAAGAGGGGATATCTAGGAATAGGTAGGACACTGTTAATAGACATACATTGCAAAGTGACTTGTTTTTGCAAGATCTTTAACATAAAAAGCAATCAGTCTAGTGAGACAACCCCTTTAAGCCCCATTTGGTGGCACCTACAGGCAGCCAGAATTTTATAATTCAATTATTTATAATTCAATGTCTATTTGGAGGATTTGGAGCTTTGTTAGAGTAACAGAATTCTGCCCACAGTGAAGATAATAGAAATTCAGAACATATTTTCTAGAAGAAGAGTGGATGTTCACTTTGAGAGTTAAAGGGCTCCCCTATAGCTTGTACGCTAGTGAAGCACACTCCATTGTCATTTTATCACAGCGTTTTAATGACTTTACTGACATGTGGTTATGTGACTATAGCCAGCAGCAAACCTATTGATATAGTACAGTGATGGTCTGCTGAACTAACGAAAGTCATGATGACCTTGAGAAGTGTGTCATAAGCAAAGCATTATCATGTCATCTGGAAGCTTTTGTATTGCCTCTTGAAATTGTAGAAATAATGAGGACAGGTTAGATTGAAGCCCGGTTGAAGAAGCCGTTTAGGAAGCCATGTACAATGGAAAAAAACTGCAGTTAACAAGGTATTCCAAAATTTAATACAAAAGGAGCAAGCAAGACCTAAAAAAAATGTAAATTTCAAACAAAAATGAATTTTGTTTCAGTGATTATATTATATTTTAGTATTTTGTACGGATCTGCAATACAATGCCCATAGCGTTATTTAGGCCCATGCTGCACCTCCTTTTGTGAAATTTTATTTGAAGGCAAAAAAAAAAAATTATTCTCACAAACTCTTACAAAAATAGTAAGAGCTGTTGATACATTCTACCTAGAAACACTTCACTGGGGACGTACAGAGCAACAGCAACAAGGCCAAGGCTCTGGATTATGAAACAGTAAGGACCCTGGGGCCTTCATACAGATCTCATCTAGAACCACCAATGGATCTACAACAGAGCCGATGTATACTCCTTCATGCAAGTACTGTATGTATATATATAGGGACCCATCCTACAGCTACTGTATATGACTGTACATACCTCTTGCTATAACTGGTAGATTGTGTCGCTTTTGAAGAGTAAAGGGTGTATATATATTTATATATATACATATATATCCCCCTTCCACTACCAGGCGACATTGAACAAAAGGGCGGTCAGAATTCTCTTGATTTCTAGTCGCATCCCTGGTTGTGCAAGGTGAATGCAATGCGCTTTAAATATGCTCCAGGAAGCCCCCGACGGCAGCTCATGCCATCAAATGTAGTGCCCACCCATTCAGCCGCCTGCACAGTTAGGGAGGTGATTAACGGAACTAGGTGTGCACCTCTCCTCCTGCTCAACCGCCCCCTGAAAATCTGACGGAGAACTTTTCACATAAACCGCTTGAAAAACCAAGGCAAAGACCTCAACAAAAAACTAAAAACCACCCAAAAAACTTGTCGGAAACCCAGCTGCTTTGAACAAAAAACTGACAAAATACTCAGGATCAAAGCGGTTTTTGGTTTTGGTTTTCAACAAGTTTGTTGTCCTTTGCTGTGTTGCCCTTGCCTTAAAATTCCCTCACCCGACACAGCAGCTCACCCTTTCAGTCTTATGATGCCGGCCGGCGCAATGCTTAATAACTAGCTCCGCCCGCCCCTAACTGATAAGTGGACACCGTAACTGCTGTGTTTGCAGCGCATCCTCGGGTCCCTGCCACCGCTCTGTACCCATTTTTCCACACCGGTCACTCGTTCCTCGTGTTTGCCTCTCCCCACCTCTCCCCACTGCTTTAGCTGCATTTAACCCTACCAGCCCCAGTTTAACCCTTAAATTCCCTGTCCAGCTTCCTATCTACAGAGTCCCACTTTGCTTATAAACCTTTTCCTTTCGAATATGTTCTCCCCTTGTGCCCCCTACTTTAAATGCTTTCAGGCATGTAGGGGTAACTGTCATGGGTTGCATATTGGCTATGTCTAACCTTGACTGGACATTATGAGCCTAGGTGGCATGCAGATAATATGAAGAAGACATAATTCGGTCAGCTCTCTAAGTAGTTCTCTTTAAAGAGGTATCGCTATCTCCTAACTCCCACTTTAGAAGATGGGAATACGTTTCCGTACAGAACAGAGAGGTGGTCGCTGTTTATATGGGAGTTCTAAATACTGAGCAAACTTGCTTGGTGGTTTTCAGATTTCCCATAGAAGAGAGCAAGCATGGCCATCTGTCCGTCCTTCGTTCTGGAAGTCTGGAGATGTGGATATCCCTTTAAGTCTATAGAAGGTCTGTCAGGTTTTATTTTCTTGAACGGCAGTCCTAGATACGGGCTTGAGCTGTGGTCCCTGCATGAATGGTTGCCAGAATGGAAGGAATCATTGATCTCTATTGTGAACAAGATTTCATTACATACTGACAATTTCCTGACTGCTCGATAGACCGTGAACAGAACAAGCTGCAAAATCAAAGCAGGTTCCAGTTCAATAGCCCTTTCTGGTTACTCATAAAATGGGCATTTTTTTAAACTATACTTTTCTCTACTTTATTTCAGTGCCTCATACACAGGGCAAAACTATGTGCACGGAGCCTATAGAGCAGGGGTGTCAAACCTATTTTCACCAAGGGCCACATCAGAATTATGACTGCCCTCAAAGGGGCTTTGGAGGACTTTGGAGGATGGCTAGGTTAGCTTGGTGGGGTTGTCATAGTTGTGTCACCTTCTGTGAGTTGCTGAATAGAGCAGTAAGGAGGTGCGTGCTGGGGCTCTGAATACAAGATGGCGCCCACTTTGTGTTGATGACAGCAGCTCTGCCAAGTGGTGGCCGCATACTTCAGAAAAAGTGGAGAGATTGTCCTCCTACGACCTTCTCCATCTCATCCAGTTGTGTCTAAACTCTCGAGGGCCACATAAAACAACATGGCTTGACACGTGCTATGGAGCAACAAATAAATTAATAGATTTCACATTTATTTAACATGTCTAGCCATTTGTCTGCATGATTGTCCCCAATTCCTCTAGTTCCTTCCTATCCCTTAAATTTCCACTTATGATTGTATTCAGTGATTGACTGTTTTAGCAAACACCCATAATTTACCAGTGAAAAGATGATGGATTTGATTAGTGATTAGATGTTTAGATCACTGGAGCCACGGGTTTGGCAGCCCCTAGTTATTTGCAGGTGTGCGGTTGTTGGCAGATGTTCTTCAAACACCTGTGAGTGGTTTGAATGGGTTCAAACTAATTATACCCGATGGTCTTTGACAGAAAACGCTGAAACTGAAGGGTATTTATTATCCGTGCTAATGAATAAAACTGAACTCTGACCACATTTTGAGGGGAGATGATGGTAGTGGTTTAATTAAATCTGTATTTTGTATATAATTACTTTGTGTCTAATGATTATTCATTATTTTAATACTTAATAAAGTGAATAAAATTGTGTTTATAGAAGTACAAATACTGGTCAGATGTGTGGGGCAGCAAGGGGTACAAGCACTTACTGGATAGGGACATTTACTTCAAAATAACTAGATACGTGTTAATGGTTAGAGCTATTGTAGGTACCTTTCCTCCCATTCAACTTGCAAAAATGTATAACGTATTGAATGTTTTTTTTAATAAATATTCTTATTTTCATATATGTACTATGGGACTAGGCTGTAATAACACTCACAGAGCAAAGACAAGAGTGGCGCTGTGCTCGTTTTTGTCTTAAACAAGCCTTTGAAGTCCATACAGATGGCCATAACATCTCCATAAATGTCATTAAATGGGCTGTGCAAAAACAGCGCTGCTTTCTTCCAAAAACAGTGCCATATCTTTTCACTGGTTGTGCGTGGCATTGCAGCTACTTCACGATAAAAGCAATGCAACCAATTTCAAGTGAACCTATCAGGTGATTTTTGCTGCCCTTTCTGATAGCAGGATGTAATAGAGGAGTAGAAGTTGAATTCGGTAATATTCAGGTTTATGATTTGAAGCAGGATTTCTGAGTAAGGGCATGTCCCCACGGCAGAGGACAAATACCGGTCGGTTAATCCGTGGGGGGGCAGCTTTTCTCCGCGATGAGCGGAGAAAAGCCCTCCCCGTTCACATTGACATGCACATATTCTGTCCGAAAACCGGACGGAATAATGTGCTTGTTCAATGTTTTTCGGGCGGCTGGGCGGAAAACCCGTGGGCACTGCTGAACGGGCTTTCCATAGAGCACCATTGTGCTCATTTTCAGCCGGTTTTTCAGACGGTCTGCAAAACCATCTGAAAAACCGTCCGCAAACCTGTGCCGTGGGGACATGCCCTAAAAAGCAGAGTAAATCCTAAAAGAGAAAGTAAAAGTCCTGCTGACTCTGCCCACATACAGTGATCTTTTTATACATACTAATACAGATAAAGCTGTCAATTACAAAATCCTGCTCCAAATCCTCATCACGGGATTGATTTTAGCTGTGTTTAGCTCCATCCATCTTCCCATCAGCTCTGTGCAGCTTCCCAGTCCCTGCTAAAACAAATAAAATACAAAAAAAGGTATTTGCTCACCACGGTGGGCTGTGTATCCGCTCCGTCCACTATACTAGGAAAGATCCAGGAGTCCTGGCTGTCGGCAGCAGCCTGCTTCAATATCTTGGATATGAAAAACCATAGGAATTCGGGAATCCTTAATATCCTTCTCCTTTATTGAAAAATCTTATGAAAAAGCACAAAGCAAGGTGGTAGCTCATGATACAGAGATAAATGGAGGGTCTTGCGTTCTAGCAGTCATAAGCTACCACCTTGCTTTGTGTTTTTTAATAAGATTTTTCAATAAAGGAGAAGGATATTAAGGATTCCCGGATTCCTGTTGTCTTTCCTGCTGAAACACAACCTCCCCCCACCATGCTGTTGCCACCACCATGCCTCACGGTGCGGATGGTTTGCTCAGGGTGATGGGCAGTGTTGGCTTTTCTCCACATATAGCATTTGGCATTTAGGACAAAAAGTTAAACTTCGGTCTCATCTGACCAGAGCCCCTTCTTCCACATGCTTGCTGTGTCCTGTACATAGCTTTTTGTAAACTTGCTTTCTTCTTGGCACTGTTCCTCAATGGCCAGATTTGTGGAGCACACAACTAATAGTTGTCCTGTGGACAGATTCTCCCCCCAAGCTGTGGATCTCTGCAGCTCCTCCAGAGTGACCCTAGGCTTTTTGGCTGCTTATCTAGTTAGTGCTCTTTTTGTCCGGGCGGTTAACTAAGGTGGGTGGCCATGTCTTAGTAGATTAGCATTTATGACATACTTCTTCCATTTATGGATGATGGATTGAGCATGGAATGGTTTCCATCTATCTTAGATGTTCAGAGCTCGGGCAATTTTTTTTTTTAAACCTAACCCTGCAATACACTTTGTAACAACCTTATCCCTGAGCTGCCTGGTGTGTTCCTTGGTTTTCATGAGGCTGTTTGTTCACTAATGTTCCTTTACAAACCTCTGAGGCCTTTACAAAACAGTTGTAGTTATACCGAGATTTATTCTGTTTACTAATTAGTTGACTTTTTAAAGCAATTGGTGACACTGGATTTAATTTAAGGATATCGGAGTACAGAGGTCTGAATACATATATACTCCAGACTTTCAAGTTTTTTATTTGCAAGAATTTTGGAAAAGCACGTATCATTTTCTTTGCACTTCGCAATTACTTGCTACTTGGTGTTGCTTCATCACATAGAATATAAATAAACAACATTTAAAGGGGTTGTCTCACTACAAGGATTGCTGCTTTTTATGTTAAAGATCTTGCAAAAACAAGTCACTTTGCAATATATGTCCATTATCAGTTTCCTACGTATTCCTCAATAATCCCTCTTGTATGGGCTGCATCAGCTCATCAGGTTGCTATAGTTACAGACCTGTTCGATCTCTACTGATAGGCTGCCATTGCTGGTCGCTATAGCTACAGTCCAGGGGCCACATGTATGAAATTTTCCGTTTAAACGCCAAATTTCATGTGCACTATAGTAGCATAGAATACCCCTGATTTATGAACCTGCTCTACAGCGGGTCATAAATCAGGGGAATTCTGGCGCTAACCCGACATTTCTGGCTCAAGTATACCACTTTAAAAGTGCTCTAACTGTTCCAGCAGTAATGCCCCTAGAATTGCCATACTGAAGCCATAAATGTGTAGCTTCGTACGGTTGTAGTGCGCCCCAGCTCCCGCACGCCCCCCCGAAATTAGCCGCATTACAAAGTGCCACTTGCGCTCTGTAATTAACTTGATAATGGCATTCGAGAGGGTTTTCACTAATGCGAAAGGGGCTGTGTCTGATGTGGAGCTGAAAATATACCAGACTTCTGGCGCAGCCCCGTTCATACATGTCCCCCCAGGTGTCCTCAGCAGCTTATCATTGCAGGTAAACAGTAGCCAGCAGAAGCCAGAAAAGCCAGTGAATTCAAAAATGAAACTGAGAAAACAGGACTCGGGGATGATGAATCCATGGAGTGAGACAAGTTTGTAGCTGTAATGTTAAAAAATAAGGAACAGTTCAAGGGGTAGAAATAGTTTTGCAACCTACTTTAGATAATGAAATAATGATCACTTTGTTATTCTCTGGACAAACCTAGATAAGGACTAGACTAGAGTAACAGGGCAATGACAAGAGCAATACATGAGGGTTTCCCTCAAAGGTTTAATTTTTTCAGCACTAGGGAGGTTGCCATCTTTCGTCACACTGATCAGGTCCTACTGATAACACTTACACTCAGGCTATAGCCTGGTCTGGAAAAGAGTTGTCCAGCAATCCTCTCACTGCCGTGCTATCAGTGTTCACAGAGGGGGAGTCAGAGAAACAAAGTCAGAAAGTCATGTATGTAGGAGAACTTTAAAAAATTCTACACAAAAGAAACCAACCACCCATTAAAAAATACATATGATAATCACATATTGCTTGTCAGTATGTGAAATTTTTTTTCATGGTATTATTATTATTTACTGTACTGCATTATAAAAGGGGTTGTCTCACTACAAAGATTAGCTTTTAACCTTTAGAGAAAGGTAAATGCAGACTTTTTCCAAATATATTGCTTTGTTGAGGAGATAAGAGAGGTTTTATCTTCTGTGCGTGCACACAGGTTTCTCTAGGTTACTGACCTGCTCTCCCTTCCTCTCTCTATTCTTTGTCTTATCTGAGAGCAGGGAGTGCTGCCACAACAGGTCGGCACACAGGACTTCTGGTAGCTTGAAAACAGAGTGTGTTATCTCTAAGGCCTCGTTCACAAGGCTAAATGCCGACGTAATTGCGGGGGACGGATTTTGTTTACTTTAGAGCAGAGAGCTTCAGAGCTCATAGATAAGATTCCCTGCAGTCATGTCAGTGCTATTAGAAGAGCTGTGAATACAGAGCTGATATACTAATCACTGCTATAGTACCACCTGGAAGCCCGAGTCTGAAGCCGCTTGTAGCTCAGTGATAAACCATGATGAAACAAACCCTTTAATTCCAGGACGCTGTACATTCGAGGGCAATGTCCCTTTAAGGGATTCTACTTCTAATAAGTGGCACTAGACACAACTCTCTTCCTTGGAGCTTATTTACATATCCTATTTTCCCAGAGAGCATTGCACAGCCTATAAGTCTCTCTTCAACCTAACAGTGCTCTCTGCAAGGAGAGACTTTAGCCACTACAGCTTCTGACAGTTTTTAATAGCTCCAAATAGTAAGGGCACTTGGACATTGTAAAATAAAATACGTTAACCTTAGGAGCTTGCAATCTTTTTCTCTGTGTGACGCTATATGACATCTGAGGCATATGCCGGTGGGAGAAGGGACTCATATACTTGCACTATTACAGTATGACAGAGCCTTAGTATGGATCTTTGCATTAGTACTGATTTATCAGGAAGACATATGCATGATGTAAGGAGCCCTACTGTGTCTTTGTATACATAGTTTACTTATTATATTACAAAGCTATTTCCACACTAAAGCATTGCATGCAACAGAGCATCTCGCTAATGTACACAGTCTCCGTGGCACTATAGTCACGATGGCAGAGCATGGAGCCTGACAATAATTCATTATGTAAATATCAATATGCAGTATGTCACCCCTCACATTTTTGTAACTATTGTATTATATCTTTTCATGGGACAACTCTGAAGATATGACACTTTGATACAATATAAAGTCAGTGTATAGCTTGTATAACTGTGTAAATTCAGTGTGCCCTCAAAATAACTCAACACACAACCATCAGTGTCTCAACTGCTGGCAACAAAAGTGAGTACATATTGTATGTAAGTGAAAATGGACAAATTGTGCCCAATTATCCATTTTCCCTCCACAGTGTCATGTGACTCATTAGTGTTACAAGTTGTGAATGGGGAGTAGGCGTATTAAAGGGGTTGTCTCACTAGATAGATTCATCTTTTCTCAGTCCTGTGCTTTTGGTTTCACTTTGAATTCAGGAGCTTGTTTACTGGCTTCCACTAGGCTGTAGTAGAAGCCAGGTCGGTAGCTATAACAACCAGTGCTGGCAGCCTATCAGGATAGTTTGGTAGCTATAGCGACCTGAGGAGCTGATGCAGCTCTTACAAGAGGGGATATCTAGGAATAGGTAGGACACTGGTAATGGACACATATTGCAAAGTGACTTGTTTTTGCAAGATCTTTATCATAAAAAGCAATCTTTGCAGTGAGACAACCCCTTTAAAATTTGGTCTTATCGCTCTCGCACTCTCTCATACTGGTCACTGGAAGTTCAACATGGCCCCTCATGGCAAAGAACTGTCTGGAAATCTTTATGTAGAGTTCTTTCTCTACATAAAGATGGCTTAGGCTACAAGACAATTGCCAACACCCTGAAACTGAGCTGTAGCAAGACCATACAGTGGTTTAACAAGACAGGTTAGACTCAGAAAACAGGCCTCACCACGGTCGACCAAAGAAGTTGAGTGCAGGTGTTCAGCATCATATCCAAACATTGTTCAAAATAGACATATAAGTCCTGCCAACATTGCTGCAGAGGTTCAAGGGGTGGTGGTTCAGTCTGTCAGTGCTCTGACCATACATCATACACTGCATCAAATTGGTCTGCATGGCTGTTGTCCCAGAAAGAATCCTCTTCTAAAGATGATGCAAAAGAAAGTCCGCAAATGCTGAAGACAAGCAAACTAAGGGCATGGATTACTGGAACCATGTCTTGTGATCTGATGAGACCAAGATAAACTTATTTGATTCAGATGGTCAAGAATGTATGGCAGCAACCAGGTGAGGAGTACAAAGATAAGTGAGTCTTGCCTACAGTCAAGCATGGTTGTGGGCGGGTAATGGTTTGGGGCTGCATGAGTGCTGCTGGCTGTGGGTAGCTACAGTTCTTTTAGAGGACAATGAATGCCAACATGTACTGTGGCATACTAAAACAGAGCATGATCCCCTCCCTTCTGTCCTTTCAGTATTCCAACATAATAACAACTCCAAACACACCTCCAAGAGCACTGCCTTGCTAAAGAAAATGAGGGTAAAGGTGCTGGACTGGCCAAGCATGTCTCCACACCTACACCCTATGGAGCATCTGTGGGGCATCCTCAATGAAGGTTAAGGATTGCAAAATATTGACACTTTGGGTACAATTTGTCCATTTTTACTTAAGGGTGTACTCACTTTTGTTGCGGTTTAGACATTGATGACTGTGTGCTATTTTGAGGGCACACCAAATTTACACGGTTACAAAAGCTCTACCCTGACTACTTTACATTGTGTCAAAGTGTCAGATCTGCAGTGTTGTCCCAAGAAAAGATATAATACATTTACAAAAATGTGCGGGGTGTACTCACTTTTGTGAGATACTGTATATACCTGTTCTCTACCTCATGCAGATGACGTGTAATATTTAAAGGTAGTTTTTACTATATTCACTGATTCCATTGTGCGTTCATGCCTCCTTGTTCATAGCAGTTATGTAAATGAGATCCCTACCACACCGGGGAATTTCACATAGTGAGTTTTTAACAAGTCAGTTTTTAATTAAAGCTCCTTTTAGTCGTGTTACTAAGGTTCATCTGCTAAAGCTAATAAGTTGTATCCTGCAGCGCATCTGGCAAGGCCCGGCACTCAGACAGACTTGTTATATGCTACTCGGTCATTTATCAGCATTATATCGCCCTCACAGTGATGAGTTCTAGTGTTTGTTGTCAGTACATGCCAGTTCTGTTTTATAATTGGATAAATATCACACGTTATTCTTCAAACTAATATGTTATTGTGGTCTCCAGTGGTGCCTGTAAGGAGGCAGCTACTAGAAATACATTGTAAGAGCACAATACCACATAAACTAATAAGAAAAAGCTAGAACAGTACCAAGCCCAAAATGTGGCCCATGGTATCTACATATTGCAGCCATCAGGGTTGAATTGAGGTTGTTGCTGGTCTCTGGGCAACATGTCTGGTGGGGGCTCAGAAAGTATTTTTCAAAGGGGGCAGTAGCTGCCAAAAAAGCTTAAAGGGGTTTTGCCACGATGTAATGTTGACGTGGGATCCTCCAAAATGGGTATTTAATCACTTTTCTAAATATATGTGATACAAAAATTGCAGCCTGAGAGAGCTACAGGCTGCCTTACCTGCCCTTAGTTACTTGAAAGCTTGCATTAGATACGACCAGGCAGAGTGACAAGAGCTGCTGGCCGGGCTTGCGCAGAGAACACTTCTTATCTGATGAGAGGGAGCTGAAGAAGCTTTCAAGGCACCGGGTAGAAATATGTTGTCTTTTGTATACAGAATCCACTAGTTGTAGTGTGATTATCTGAGTAGATCCCTGCTTTACCTTATTATATGCAATTGTAGTAACGGCAACCACCTCCCTCATGCCCTGAGGTTGTGTGAGTGATTGTTTTATTGGTAACTTTGCATCTGTGCAATCTTCCCATGCATTATACTGCGGCTTTTCTGCATGCTGGTGTGAATAGGTGTTAAGTTGGTGAGTGCAGTTTTTTATCTTGCTCAAGCAATTAGCTGCACCTGTGATCTCTTTCCCAGTCAGCATAAATGGCAAAGTTGCCAGCTTCTGGGTTCATGTTAGTTCAGCCATTGAGCTGTGAACAAGCCCCTAAGAACTGGAGTGTTTTTTGAGTAAATAATGTTCCATTTTCTGTATGTTTTTTCAATAAATCCTTGTGTTCCCCATGAAATAATTCTGGAGCCTCTTCTCTTATAACTCTGTGTTGTGCTGTTACTCTGTTATTCCTAGAAATGTATCACTGAATTACAGATGGGTGTTACCATTCCGGTTTTCAAAGTGGTATGTCACACAGACCCCGTCAGCTCTGATTGCACTATGTCAGACTGTGCGGGACAACCTACCCACCAATTGTTAACACCCAGTTAACAGATTGTTAATTAATTTAATATAGGAAGAACAGGGGAACCACACAACATAAGATCAATGACTTCCAGGGAAACAGTAATTATGTTATCGTTCCCTTGTATCTACTGAAGTCTTATCAATCTGTACTGGGTGTACAGGGATGTGTGTCCTGCACAAGCATGTCCATCAGTGCTGACAGCGTTGTGTGCAGATCAAGCATTTGAAATTGGAAGGAACACCCATGACGATTGAGAAATTATTAGAAGGAATAACGTACAGCACAACACAGAGTATAGAGAACAGCAGAATTGTTATTTCATGAACCAAGGATTTACTAAAACAACTATCTATTTTATTTAGACAATATTGCCGTGTTCACACGCTTATTCGACGGATTGTGAGCTATTGACTGTCACAAATCCACCAGTTAACAAGTGATGAATAGGTCATAAGGAGGAGGGGAACGCCGCACCGGCCCCATAGGGACAATCATTATGTTTATCTGGCCGTCTCGCGTCCGTACAATAACTGGTGGCAAGTGATTTCCCTGCACAGGCGGATGTCCCAGTGGGGACAGCAGTGTTTCAACATGCTTCTAATATTGGAAGTACCATTGTGATTAGTATATTGCTGAAGGAATTGGACAGCCATACTCAGGTAGTAAAGAACGGCTCCAGGAGTTACAAAGGAACACCAGGATTTCAAAAGAACATAGTCGTTTATTGAACCCAACTTTAGTTGTCTTAGCAAACAAAAACATAAATGGGACTGCTCACCCCTCCGTGCTTGATTCAACACCGCTCTCCCAGTATCCAGCCTATCCCAGTCAAAAATAGCAACAATCAGCAGCGCCGCTTCTTCATAAAATCTGATGCTTTATTCTTGCATATTAATGGCTATGATTAAAGAGCACTTCAGGTCAGAAACTCGTAAGCAGGGATGGCGTTTACCTACTTGTATACTGCAGATTTATCCTGCATACTTTTTAGAGATGATACATGTGGAATTTTTCATGAATAATATGGAATAATACAGCATTGGATTTGAGGAAGAGGTGGCGGTGCTGATTATTGGCTTGCTCTGCACTAAAATTCTGCGCCAGATTTTTGGTCCAACGCCGTCAAATTAATAGCACAGCATGTTGCATCGTGATCAAGCCCCCTTTCCTGCAAATCCACACCCACTTCTAACTAAGCCACACCCCTTTTCATCTAATTTGCATAACGTTTCTAAAACACATGACACACTTTGATATGCTGAACTGTATAAGCACCACGAATAATGCTGAAATTCCAAGAAAAAAGGGATGCAAACTGTATGTACCAAGGCAAGTACTATTACATAGAAGAAAAGAAAAGCTGCACACCCATATAAACTTTATTAGAAACAAGGGACTACAAAAACCTAACCTTAAAAATGTTTAAAAACACACAGAGATGTCCTGTTGGGAAGTAGATGAAACATCTGATATGAACATGATTCTATTACATTGGTCTAACTGGATACAGTATGGATGAAAAATAAAAAACAAGAAATCAACAGGAAGGGTATGTTCACACGCCGTGCTTTTAGAGGCCTGTTTGAATCCATCTGTCGGACCCCAAACACGTATCTAATAAATAGCAGTGTGATTTACATTGCTTTTAATATGAAACACACCGGTGTTCACACGAGTGATCCCCGATGCGCGTCTCATTGCGTCTTTCGGATCCGTTCCAAGAATTGACATGTCCATTCTTTGTCCGAAAGACGCAGCAGGAGCCCTATAATAAACTATAGGGTGCGATCCTGCTGCAGCCAACACGTATCCAAACACGCAGCTGCATGGTGGATACGTGTTGGATCCGTTTAGGATCCGATTGCCAATGAGTTTTTGGATGCGATTTTCAGATCCAATACGGATACAAAATCGGATCCAAAAACACCGTGTGAACATACCCTAATAGATATATCAAAACAAATATTAAACCAAAACTATCCACCGAAGAAAACCCTTTGTGAAAGTTGTTTAAAGAGAACCTGTCACATAGTTTTTGCTCCCCTGGCTGAGGGCAGCACAAGCTAGTGTCAGACCTGCTGTTTCCAGCGCTGTGTCTCTTATTCTGTAAGATGCTGTCGTTTTCGTGTATTTAATGCTTAAGTCTGCAGTTTTCAGCCAGAAAAGAGTCATTCGAAGAATTCTTCAGTGTCAGTTTTTTTCAAACCTGGCCAATCAGAGGCTAGCCCCGCCCACCTCAACTGACAACCTTGTTACTTTGAATAGGTAGAAACATGTGAATAACTGTCAGTGGGCGGAGCTAGCATTTGGTGGGTGGAGCTAACACCTGCTTGTGAAAAAGATTTAAGGGGTAAATGCTCTAAAACTGCTGCATTTTATAGAATAAGGGGCACAGCGCTGGAAACAGCAGGTCTGTAACTAGCTTGTGCTGCCCTCAGCAAGGGGGGCACAACCTATGTGACAGGTTCCCTTTAAGAGAATGTATGTGGTGTAGCAATCAAAATAACCCCAAATGACTAGCTGGCTAGGCTACATCACCGAGACCCCACGCGAAACGCTGGCTATGCAACTTCATCAGGAGCTTCATACTAAGAGATAGTACTTTAAAATGCTGTGACAAAAATGCTTCACTTTCTGGTACATTTCATATCATCACTCTGACATTACCACAAATGTAAATGTGCACCAGTGTGTCTGCTGATATCTACTGATATTCCCCAGCAGTCCTGCTTCCACTTTAGTGGGGGCTTTGTAGTCTGTGTCATGGACCCCTCCTCACCTCCTTTCCCTGTAATTACCTCTGGGTGCTAGGCCGAACCCCAGCGTCCAGCCGTGGCATGTCTGAGTTATATTTATAGCAATCCTGTCATAATAGTGGCTCTAAGACATTGAACCGGACTGAAGTAGATCGGGCCCAGTTCTAGTAGATTGGTCCATTAATGAAATTCTTATGTCCCTTAGGTTGGTGGAGTCCCCATGGCATGTGCCCTCCCTATAATCCAAATAATCTCCCCCCCCCCAAAAAAAAGGCTTGATAGTGGAAAAGGAGCTATTCCTTCCTTCAGAAGTAGATAGGGTTAAATGGTGAGGTTAGAAATCAGGTTTTTAAATAGTGTGTATAGAGGTTAAGAGCTATACATAATAAAAGTTAAGTTTTAGTGTTTCATAGATAGAGAACTGATAGAGTTTAAGTTTGCCTATGGCAAAATAGTAAATATAGCTCCCTATAATCTAGCCCTGGCAGCCATTGTAATTCTTAGGCCATGTTCACACGGCTTAACTGCGGGGCGTAATTCCGCCCCGCAATTACGCCGTGTGGCCGGGGGCGGGGCGGGAGCAGGGGAGCGAGCGGGGGGTCGGCACTTCGCCGGCCCATAGACAGTCATTGCTAGCGGCGCGTATACGCCGCTAGAAGTGACCTGTCAATTATCTCCCCCCTCGGTGTATTCGCCGAGCAGGGTGAGGAGACGTAATGCATAGTTCTCTATGAGAATTGTGCATTACCGTAGTTACTGGGACGGATTCGGCCCGTAATTGGCGCACTTCGGCGCGTAATTACGGACTGAATTACGTCCCATAATACGCCGTGTGAACATGGCCTTATGGTGGTAATCCTGAGACTTGATTGACACCTAAGTCGACATCATCATCATAAGCATTGTATTGACCCATGCAACAGACCTAGAAAGACGTTCACACTTGATGGACACGTGTCTTTTTTCGACTGTACTAAGAGGATATTTCATGGACTTCTGTATTCAGGTGTTTTATTTCATCATGAGACAACCATGTTCTGGTGGACCGGGACCTGGCCGACTATGGCAGAGAAGCATGTCGGCAAATGGCCAGGGCTAGAGAGGCCGGCTTCTTTTTAGAAAGATTATTTATATGAGACAACCCCTTCAAGTGAAGTTCCATGTTGGAGCCCTAATAGCATATATATATAAAAACAGAAAACTAATGGACAGTGTGTTTATAGGTAGCACATCGATGACTTGCCCTTCCTCTGTGACTATAGGCTGCAGGGAAATGTTTAGTCCAAAACTCTGTGCTGTTTATGGCATAATATACAGTATGTCTATAGGATTTGGTGCGTTAGTGTTTGTGATACACAGCGGTAGTGTTAGGCCCTGTTCACACGACGGATTTGGCCGCGGGTTTCGCTGCGGCTCTCGCCGCGGTTCCCGCGGCCAAATCCCCGTCGGGCCACGCTGCGAACTTGCGTCTCCCGACGCGGGTTTGCGGCGCGGGCGGTGGGCGTGGCCTCGCCGCGGGAGGGGCGTGTGGTTTGGGGCGCGCCTTGCGCCGAGGGCTTGCCCCTATGCAAATTAAGAGCAGGGGGCAAGCCCAGCCGCGCACCACCCGCGGCGACAGCCGCGGCGCTGTCAAGCCGCAGAGCACTCCTGTCAAGAAATGACAGGAGAGTTCTTCACACGCGCGGGTCTGTCCGCGGCCCCGGAGCCGCGGCCAAACCCACGCAGTGTGAATATTAACGCGGTTTCCCATAGGAAACCATGTTAATAATCTAGGCGCGATTTGGCCGCGGTTATGGCCGTGGAAACCGCGTCGGAACCCGCGGCCATAACCGCGGCCAAATCCGTCGTGTGAACAGGGCCTTACATGATGAATGTCAGGCTCTGAGGCATTCACTGCATGCATATCTATACAGCTTCTATGGGAGTCCATGGTGAGCAAAATAAATACAAGTTCAGCAAGCTCCTGCTAGTGCTGGCTGCCAGCAAGCTTTGCCGGAGACAACTGCCGGGAGTCGGGGGAATTTCTCCTATTCTGGAAAGGTCCCCAACACTTAGTCAGATTAAGCAAATATGGTGTTAAAGGTGTTTTGCCACGATGTAATGTGGACGTGGAATCCTCCAAAATAGGTATTTAATCACTTTTCTAAATATATGTGATTACAAAAATTGCAGCCTGAGAGAGCTACAGGCTGCCTTACCTGCCCTTAGTTACTTAAAAGCTTGCATTAGATACGACCTGACAAGAGCTGCTGGCCGGGCTTGAGCAGAGAACACTTCTTATCTGATGAAAGGGAGCTGAAGAAGCTTTCAAGGCACTGGGTAGAAATATGTTGTCTTTTGTATACAGAATCCACTAGTTGTAGTTTGATTATCTGAGTGAACATTTCACACGATCCCTTATGGACGGCTCTGTGCTCTGACTGTGTCTCTGTCTCTCTCAGCTCAGCGTGGCTTGTTTACATTTGCTTCTTAGCAGATAAGGCACGTCCTGGCAAAACCCCTTTAAGCAGTATTGCACATCACATTTTAGTTGTGATCAAATTCATCATGAAAATAAGCCATTCAATTTGATTTGGCCCAAATCGAATTTTGACTAAATTGCAGTAATTTGCTGGTTAGGGCTCCTTCTTAGTCTGATGTCACTGATTGATGCAATTACATAGGGGAAATCCCTATGCTATGGTAGCCAGACATTGGACGGGACATGGGAATGGAAGTGATGCTGTGAGTGGCGTGAAAAACAAAGCTACCCATAAAAGTGTAAAAATCAATCTTAAACTTAAAGGATATGTCTCACTACATTAATTCATCTTACCACAGTCCTTGTTATCTTGGTTTCATTTTTGAGTTCAGTGTTTACTGGCTACTATTGACCTGCAGTGACGAGCTGCTGAGGACACCAGGTCTGTAGCTATAGTGACCAGTGCTGGCAATGAGGAGAGATAGAACAGGTCTGTAGCTATAGCAACCTGAGGAGCTGATGTAGCCCATACATGAGAGGATATCTAGGAATAGGTAGGACACTGTTAATGGACATATATTGCAAAATTACTTGTTTTTGCAAGATCTTTAACATTAAAAAGCAATCCTTGTAGTGAGACAACCCCTTTAAGGTTGTGGTTCCGATTATGTTTAGAGATGTGGTTTTGGTTAGAATTAAGGCTCAGGAACCAAACTGGTCCTACCTGAATCTAGAGTGCAATTAATATTGTAACTTGACTACTGTGTACAAGTGCCCAGTACACTGCAATATAGATACTGAGGTAGATTTACAGCCATACCAGGCTTTTACGACAACCCACACAACCCAGAAATTAGCAGAGATTGTCATCAGAATCTGGCAGTAGTACTGCCTCAGGCTTTGGGCCTACAACTTCAGGTGACGATAGCCTAGCGCTTGCTATTTCAGTAAGTCTCATTTAATGGTCAGTACTACATTTAGATAACATCATACCTTCCAACTTTTAGAGATTGCAAAGAGGGACACATCAGGCCACACCTCTAACCACGCCCAAACACATGACATCACACCAAGACACACCTCTAACCACACCCAAACACATACATGCCAACTTTTTAGGGACACATTTTCAGGATTGCATTGCATCCAATAATGAAATATTAAGTAAATTGTTATATAATATACGGCGAGGAAGCAATCAGATACTTTTTTAAAGCAAGATAGTCAGTTTACTGGCGCAAATCTGTTTCATAAATGAAAAAGAGGGACACAGGGACTTGGGTTAAAAATAGGGACTGTCCCTCCAAAACAGGGACACTTGGGAGGTATGGATAACATCATTGCTATAAAGTATTTCAGAGTCAGGGCTTTAGGGCCAAATGCAGCCTGTCTTATAAGTTTATATAGCCTGAAAGAGCTTAGACACAGTGAGTAGGGATGGACAAGATCTAGATGCAGAACTACTGGTTCTTCACTTTCCCTGAAGGACTCAGCCAGTGCTTGGCAGCGGTGGGCACCCTTGTGAATTCGGAGTTCTGGCTTACACTTACACGCCTCTCTGTTTAGCAGTTCACAGGTGGGGCACAGATCTGGCAGCCCTATCCAGCACCCCAGCCACCCCCTATGGTAGGAAACTTGGTGGAGATGGAAGGGCTGACTATTATACAACCGTAAAGGACATCTTGGCCTTTTACTGGCTACACGGCTCACAACAAACCTTTAAAGGGGTTGTCTCACTACATTGATTCATCTTAGCTCAGTCCTGTTTTCTTGATTCATTTTCAATTCAGGGGGGTGTTTACTTGCTTCTATTAGGCTGCAGTAGAAGCCAGGTCTGTAGCTATAGCAACCAGTGCTGCCAGCCTATCAGGAGATATCTAACAGGTCTGTAGCTATAGTGACCTGAGGATCTGATGTAGCCCATACAAGAGAGGATATCTAGGAATAGGTAGGACACTGTTAATGGACACATATTGCAAAGTGACTTGTTTTTAAGATCTTTAACATAAAAAGCAATCCTTGTAGTGAGACAACCCCTTTAAGGGCAATCATAATGCTGTTGTGGCTCTCAGTGAAAAGGGGCTTGACCCCCCTGCTACAGAGGACTGCCTGGGTGGTAATATTCTTTATCTGTCTAATGGAGCACTTCAGGTATTGCTTCAGTGCCTGCTTAAGTATATAACTCTTCTAATAACTTGTATAACTCCCCGCTTTATTACTTTCCACTACCTGCATAGTAATACGATTATTTTGTGACTTCACCATCTGCCAAACCACAGATTTCTAGGATCGTTTTACTGGCTGCCTGTAACATATCTCTACCTAATAATGCGGATTAAGCTATAAGCCCCTATCAACTACTGTTTTAGCGCTTGCTTAATATCACACTCCAGCCATTACATCATCGCCTGTGTAATATCTTTGCCATTGCTTTACACACCTCTGCCTATTAATGCACTTCTACTATGATTGCCTGGTTAATACGCTCTACTATTCCTCTGCTGCTTACATCATAATCATGGTAGATTTTTTTTACTTTCCATACTTTACATGTTTGTACTTAGGGCGACATCTATGTAACTTGGCGGCGACAGTTCTAAATACATATAGGTCATGGGGGCTGGCACGGAGGCCGGCGCCCCCCACGGCCGCACCCCTGCCCGCAGGGGGTCCGGCGCGGGTGCTGCGGCTCCCCGCGACCATCCCCTTGCTGCCCGGGTCCCGGCGCCTGCTCACTTACCCTCCCACGCTCCTGTGCACGCTGCTCCTGCTTGTCCCGGCCGCCACGCGCGTACCTGCTGCTTAGGGCGCGCGCACGGTGGCTGGTCTGGATTTAACCCCTTAAGGACCCAGCCATTTTTGGCCTTCCTGACACAGCCCTATTTTTGAAATCTGACATGTGTCACTTTATGTGAGAATAACTTTGACACTTTTACCTATCCATGCGATTTTGAGATTGTTTTCTCGTGACACATTGTGCTTTAGGTTAGTAAGAAAATTTTATCCATACAAGCCTTGTTTTTTTTGTGAAAAATATAAAAATTTCATGAAAAATGTGAAAAATCTGTGATTTTGAAAGTTTCAAAATTTCTGCGTACAAGACAGATAATTATTCACCACAAAATAGTTTAAAACTAGCATCTACCATATGTCCACTATAGGTTGGCATCATTTTTTTTAAATGTTTTTTATATCATTAGGGGGCTTAGAAATTTAGTAGTAATTTCTCACATTTTTAAGAAAATTTGCAATATACATTTTTTTAGGAACCATTCCAGTTCTGACGTGGCTTTGAGGGGCCTGTATGTTAGATACCCCCATTAATGACCCCATCTAAGAAACTAGATCCTTAAAGTATTTACAACAGTGTTTAGGAAGTTTGTTAACCCTTTAGGTATTTCACAGAAATTAAAGCAAAGTGGAGGTGAAATTTCAAAATGTCACTATTTTTGCAGATTTTCAATATTTATCCATTATTCACTGGAATACCGTAAATGTGACTAGGTAAATGCAATGTAATATCATTTCTCCCAGGTCTGCCGTTTTTAAAAATATCCCATATGTGGCCCTAGTGCATTATTTGGCTCACCCATAAGCCCCAGAATAGGAGGAGCACCTACTGGACTCTGGGGTCTCATTTTCAATGCAATTTTTTATTAGGCGCCATTTTAGGTTTGAAGAGGCCCTAAGGTGCTAAAACTTAACACCCCTAAAAAGACCTCATATTGGAAACTACACCCTTTAAGGTATATATACAGGTGTGTAGTGAGTATATCGATGCCACAGGTGATTCACAAAAATTTTTTTTAGCATTAGGCTGTGAAAATGAAAACATTTTTTTTTCCAATAATCTGCAATTTTAGCTTAAAATGTTTCATATTTACAAGGAATCCTGGAAAAAAGAAACCCAAAACTTTGTTAAGCAATTTCTTCCAAGTTCGGCAATACCCTACATGTGGGTGTAAACTGCTGTTTGGGCGCATGGCAGGGCGTACAAGGGATGGAGCGTGATTTGGCTTTTGGAACGCAGATTTTGGTGGGGCCATGTCGCATTTGCAAACATGCCCCCAAAGTACCAGAACAGGTGAAACCTTCCGGAAGTCGCCCCATTTTAGATTCAACACCCCTCAGGGATCTCATTTAGAGGTGTATTGGGCATTGTGGGTGCACTGGTGTTCCATCGTTTTTTTTAGCATTGGGCCATGAAAATGGGGAGGGGAAACGCAGTTCCACCATTGTTTTTTGGGCTTTAATTTTACAGCGTTCGCCATGCACTGTAAATGATGTGATATCTTTACTATGGGGGTTGGTACAATTGCAATGGTATAAATTTTATATAGTTTTTTTTATGTTTTATTACTTTTACACAATAGTAATAGGTCTATAAAAAATTGCGTTTTTATGTTGTCCTGTTCTGATAGTCATAACTTTTTTATTTTGCTGTGTGCAGAGCTGTGTAGGGCCTTGTTTTTTTGCGGGGTGAATTGATGCTTTTATTGGTACCATTATGGGGTGCATACAACACTTTTTTCACTTTTGTTCACTTTTTATTAAGGTTTTTGTGAGGCGTTTTGAACAAAATACAGCAATCCTGGTAGAGTTTTTTTATTTTTATTTTTTATAGCGGTCACTCTGCGTTAGATATGACATGCTAGCTTTACTCAGCAGGTCGATACGGTTACAGCAATACCCAATTTGTATATTTTTTTACTGCTTTTATACAATAAAAACACTTTTATTCAAACAGGAAAACACATTTTTGCATCGCTATAGTCTGAGAGCCATAACTTTTTTATTTTTTTTTGTTTATGGAGCTGTGTACAGGCTTGTTTTTTGTGGGATGAGTTGACGTTTTTATTGGTATCGTTTTTGGGGGGGACAAGACTTTTTGATCAGTTTTAAATCGGTTTTTTGAAAGGCAGAGTGAAGAAAATACTGCAATCCTAGTAGTGTTTTTACTTTTAAACAGCGCTCACCGTGCAGTATCCGTAATAAGTTAGCTTTACTCTGTGGGTCGATACGATTATGGCGATACCCAATTTATATAGTGTTTTTATGTTGAAGCACTTTTTTTTTTTTTTTAAGTGTTTTTAGTGTAAAAGAATATTTATGCATCGCTGTCTTCTGAGAGCGATAAATGTTTTTATTTTTCCGTATACAGAGCTGCGTTAGGACTTTTTTTTTGCAGGATGAACTGACGTTTTAATTGGTACAGCGTTGGCGTTTATAGGGGTTTTTGATCACTTTTATTCCATTTTATGTGCTGCAGGATGAACAAAAATCTTAATTCTGTGATTGTTTTTTTGTTTTTGTTTTTTTTACGGCGTTCACCGTACGGGTAAATTAACATGACAGATATATAGGGCAGGTTGTTACGCACGCGACGATACCAAATACGGGTACTTTATTTATTTTTGATCTTTTTTGGGCCGATTGGCATTTGTAAAGGGGAAAAGGGCGGTGTACGTGTTTTTATTTTATTTTTCGTGTTTGTGTTTTACATGTTTTTCACTTTTTTTACTTTTTTTTTTACTTTTTCACATTTTCTTCTTTACTTTTCCCCATAGGGGATTTGAATGAGAGATCTTTACATCTCTCATTCAATAGGAATCAATGCACAGCTTGTTGCTATGCACTGGTTCCTATGACAACTGTCGGTCACGATGCCGGGCCATCTGTGCGCGAACCCCCCCCTCCCCCCGGATTGATCGCAGGTCGGGGCCGATGCTGCGGGATGTTAGCTGTAATATACAGCTGACACCCAGCGCCGATCACGCGAACTCTGCTTTAGAGTTTGCGCGATCCTCAGGACGTATGCATACGTCCAAGGTCGTGAAGTGGTTAAAGGGCCAGCGCCCCGGGAATTAGTCTATTGCCGGCCGCTGGTCCTATATAAGGAATACGTCCCATCACTCTCTGCCAGATTGTTGGTGTGCGTTGCCTAGTCTTGAGAGAGTTGGAAGTCCTGTCCGATTACCGGTGTACCAGCTACGCTTCCTGACCTTGCCTGTTTGCCGCCTGTCCTGACCGACTGCCTGTCTCTGACCTCGAACCTCTGCCGCCTGTCCTGACCTCCTGCCTGTCCCCGACTACGCCTCTGGATTTCGATTCTGTACCTCACATTACCCCGGCCGCCATCGCAAGCAAGTCACGTCAGGGGTAGCGACCTGGTAGCCTCACGCCGCATCACGTCCATCCCGCTTTGCGGCGGGCTCTGGTGAATACCGGGGGCTACTTAGACTCCGATCCCTGGCGTGGCTCAACTATAATCGCTTGCGGTGGTCCAGTGCTTTAATTTTCTTCTCCATTTTCGGCCAGCTGGGAAGAACGTCAGAGCAGACGCTCTCTCTAGATCCTCGGACACAGTGGGCTTGGAGCCGCCTCTGCAGCACATAATTCCTCCTGAACGTCTCCTCACGGCGGCAGCCGTGGACCTTCAACATCTGCCTCCTGGGAAGACCTACGTACGCCCTGCCTTGCGGCCCCGTATCCTGAAGTGGGGACACGCCTCACGAACAGTGGGTCATCCTGGAATCCATAAGTCCCTGCAGCTAATCGCTCATTATTATTGGTGGTCCACTCTCGCTCAAGATTTTAGAGACTTTGTCCTGGCCTGTACCTCCTGTGCCCGTAATAAAGTCCCTCGTCTCAGACCCGCGGGTCTGCTTCAGCCTCTCCCGGTGCCAGAAAGACCTTGGTCCCATGAAGCCATGGACTTTGTTACGGATCTCCCGGCCTCCTCTGGAAACATTGTCATCTGGGTGGTGACAGATAGATTCTCGAAGATGGCTCACTTTGTTCCTCTACCCGGGTTACCCTCTACCCCCCAGCTTGCCCAGCACAGTTTTCGTTTACACGGTTTCCCATTGCATATAGTCTCGGATAGGAGGGTCCAGTGTGTTTCGAGATTCTGGCGGGCTCTGTGTGGTCAGTTGCAGATTCAGCTAGACTTCTCGTCTGCTTACCACCCTCAAACTAACGGGCAGGTAGAGAGGGTAAACCAAGTTTTAGGCACCTAACTACGACATCTTGTATCAGGATAACTGGTCTGACCTCCTCCCCTGGGCGGAATTCTCATATAATTCACTAGACACTGAGTCCGCTGGAGCTTCTTTTTTTATTGTGTTTGGGCTACATCCCATTTTTTTCCCAGTGTCCATGAAAAAATGTGCTATGATTTGTTTGAAGTTGGAGCAGGTTGGAGAGATGTACATAATGATCAGTATTTTACAGGTCAGGGTGAATGCAGCTGTTTCATCGAGTATTCTGGGTGGGGGCGTACATCATTTATCATTTTTATGACTTAATATGATTTTTGTTTTTGTCTATGAGTGTCCCTGGAAATAAAAAGTCAAAAGTTAGGTTCAAGTCACATACAGATGTAGCAAAGATTGACTTGACAGTAGGTCAAATTTACATTTATTTTTATTGTTCCCAGTGGCTTTTGTTGTTTTCTATGAGTGGGAAGCACAAAAAGCCATGACATCACTTTTCAGATAAACTTTACTACTGTAACGGGTGGCGCCGCGTCCTGCCCTGCGGGTCACGGGCACGCCCATGTCCCCATCCCCGGGCGCCCGGCGTGGATGGGTGGCGCTGCTGACTGCGCTGCGGTTTGCGGCGCACCCGTCCCATCTGCTTACCTGACCATGCTCCTTTCCTGCGCTCTCCCCCTGCCGGCCGGAATGCACTCGCGTGCTCGTTCATGTGGATTTAAAGGGGGCAGCGGCGGTGTTTGGGTAAATTGCTGGGCGCTGCCCTTATAAGTAGGGTTTCCCCTCCCTTCCCTCTAGATCTTTTTTTTGCCTCATGCCCTAGAGAAAGGGTTTATCTGTTCTGTCTTGCCCCCGGGTTCCTGACCTTTCCTACGTTTTTCCCACTCTGAACCTTGCCCCTGCCGACCCCTTTTTGCTCTTTTATTGACCCCAAACCCTTGCCGCCTGCCCCGACCTTGCCACCTGTCCCCGACTATGTCTACTCCTCACGATTCTGTACCACGCTACACCTCGGCTGCCACCATAAGCAAGTCACGTCAGGGGTAGCGACCTGGTAGTGCTCCGCCGCAGCAAGTCCATCCCGCATTGCGGCGGGCTCTGGTGAAAACCGGACCTACTTAGATTCTGCTCCCTGGCGTGGCTTACGCCATCTCTTGCAGCGGTCCAGAGGATCCACTATCCCGGCCGTTACAGCTACATTTCTACCTCAAAAGTATTTCTATAAAGACAGACGTAGATAATACAAGAGAAAGGTATAAATAAATACACATATAGAAACCAATCACCTTCACTATAAAGAGTAACTATGTAAGTGAGCATCTAAGGCAATGTTCACACGGCTTATTCAAGCCGTAATTGCGGAACGGATTTCGCCCGCAGTTACGGCTTGAATAAGGGGCGCGGTGGGGGGTTTGCCCGGGGCCCCATAATTTTTGCATTTTTCACGGCGCGTGGCGTCGTAAATAATGTGCATGTCCCCTTTCTCCCCCCTACGGCGGATTCACCGGGCGGGGAGGAGCGAGGGAAATCCACAGTTCTCTATGAGAACTGTGGATTACCGTAATGACAGGGACGGATGGGAGCCGTACTGCAGCGCAAATACGGCCGCAGTACGGCTCCAATCCGCGGCCAAATAAGCCGTGTGATGAGGCCTAAAAAGCTAAGAAAATGGATAAAAAAGTATGTAAATCAGGACACAGATATCAATCTATGAGGTCTATGGACATGAATAAGTAAGAAGTCATGGAATATGAACTAGGGAATACCACCAATGATATCCCAAGGGGATAAAAGTAACTAAACAGAAGTAATAACAAGATGATATAAATAAAATAGATATAAAAATACCAAACTTAGGATAAAGGAAAGGAAACAGCAAATCCAGGAGGTGAAGGTGATGAGGAAAGTAACCCCTGAGCCGTGGACATGACAGGACCCCATGGCTATCTCCACAATTGGTGGCTTCCTTAGAGGTAAAAAACACAAACACAAGGCAATAAGTACAGCGCACTGGCAGGATAGTAGACTAGACTCAGTAGGAGGCAACACACGCCCCTGTGCTATTTGGGAAAGATATAACAGGATCCAGATAACGAAAGATAACTGCACATTGGATAAGTACCAGTTCACACCTTTCTGCAGAAAAGCCACAATATTATACAAGGGGAGACTGTACAAATGCAAAAATACTGATAAAAACAAAAACCCCTCCCCACGCCTTTTGTTCATGAAATTTGGTGGTTTGCTGGGTTTTAGGGTTTTATTTAAAAAAAGGCGATTTCAAAAAGGGGGGAGAGTAGCATAAAGAAAAGGAAATGTGCGTTCTTTAAAGCATATTCCCGCCATTACTTAAAAAAAAACCCCAATGAAAAAGAAAGGGCCTGAAGGCCGTCCTAATCAGAGGCGAAATCCGTCTCTGCAAAGTTAAAATCCTCGGCAGAAAGTTTAAGAAATTTGCCCCGGAAAACTGGGTTCAAATTCCCAACGGATTTTTATAATTTGGATAAAAACCAAAAATTTGAACAAACCCAGAGAGAAGCATTGGCCCATCAGACAGCCGCCCTTCAGTAGCTGCGGCGGGGATATTAAATATTTCAATGTAATACATCAGCCAGAGTCCTACCTCAGAATCCGAATTGGTATTAAGAGAGAGGTTGTTACATTAACCATTTAAGGAGAACCGGTCAACTGGTTTTTTGCTTGCCCCAAATGAAAAGCAGGAATGTAACAAAGGGGATCTGACAAACTTTGAAAATAAAAGAATTTTTAATGATCTAAACAAGATTTCTGAAGGGAAAAAGTAAAAAAAAAACAAAGTGGGAAAATAATTTCTGACCCGCCCCAAACCCCAAAATGGCAGTTTGGGTTTTTGTGCACAAAACTAATACAGGGAAAAACTCTTATAACCCCCAAAATCACAAAAACCGCTTCCCTCTCTAAACATAAACCCTATATATTTCAGGCTTCTGCTCCTCTCTTCTTTCATATAACCCTATATACACAGAGCTCAGCTCCTCTCCCTACATTAATTTAAACCCCAAAATTACACAGAGCTTTAGCTTTTTCCCTTTAATAAAACATATAACCCCATTTTAAAACACAGGGGGCTTAACTTCTCTCCCCCCTATCATATAACCCTAAAATATCACAGAGCCCCGGGTTCTCTCCTCTAACATAAACCCCATATTTTCACAGAGCCAGCTTTTTCTCCCCCCAACATTAACCCTATAATCACAGAGCTCAGCTTCTCCCCCTCAAAAATATAACCTTAAATATCACAGACTCAGCTTTTTCTCCCTCTATCAAAAAAACCCATAAATCCCAGGCTCACTTCTCCCCCTCTATCATATAAAACCCCATATAAACACAGAGTCAGCTTCTCTCCCCTATCATATTTAAACCCCATATAACACAAGCTCACTTTCTCCCCTCTAAAACAAATAACCCTTTTATAACCCAGGCTCAGCCCTTTTCTCCCCTATCATATAAACCCCCCATATATCACAGAGCTCACTTTTCTTTCCCCCTAAACATATAAAACCCCATATATCACCCGAGCTCAGCTTCTCTCCCTCATCATATAAAAACCCCCATTATTCACAATGGGTCATCTTTTTCCTCACTTATCATATAACCCTAATATAAACAAAAGCTCAGCTCTTTTCCTCTAAAACATAAAAACCTTTTAAATCACAGAGCTCAGCTTTTTTCCCCCCCTCTATCATATTTAACCCCTAAATAAACACAGAGGGGCCCGCTCCTCTCCTTATATTTATAAACCCCATATATCCCCAGAGCTCCCAATTTTCCCCTTTCCCCCTAACAAATAACCCTAAATATCACAGAGGGTCACTTCCCCTTTCTATCATATAACCAAAAAAACACAGAGGGTCAGCTTTTCTCCCTAAACATATAATCCTATATATACAGAGCCAAATTCTCTATCAAGTAATCCCCATTTTATAAAAGGGGGGGGGCTCACTTCTCTCCCCTATCATAAACTCTATATATCACAAAGTTAGGGTTTTTCTCCTCCCATCATATAACCCAATATATCACAAAACCAGCTCCTTTTCCTCTATCATATAACCCCTATATATCACAGAGCACAGCCCCCCTGCCTCTATCATATAACCCTATATAACACAGAAAATCACCTTTTTCACCCTCTAATCATATATCCCTAAATATTTACAAGCTCAGCTTCCCCCTTCCCCCTAACATAAAACCCGTATTTTACAAAAACTAGGGTTTTTTCCCTCCCCTCTATCATATAACCCCCATAAATCAAAAGAGCTCAGCTTCCTCTCCCCTATCATATAAAACCCTATATTAATCACAAGCCAAACTCCTCCTCAAAAAATATAAAACCCCATAATCACAGAGCTCAACTTTTCTCTATCATATAAATTTCCATATATCACAGAGCTTACTTCTCTCCCCCTATCATATAACCCTATAAAATCAAAAGCTTTAGCTCCTCTCCTCTATCATAAAACCCAAATATTTACAAGGGAAATCAGCTTCTCCCCCCTCTATCATATAACCCCAATATTCACCCGGGGGCTCAGGGTTTTTTTCCCTATCATATAACCCAATATATCACAAAGCTCATCCCCTCCCTCTAACAAAATAACCCTATATAAACACAGAGCTCAGCTTTCCCCCCCTACCCTAAAACCCTATAAAATCACAGAACTCAGCCCTTCTCCCCCCCTATCATATATCCCCCAAAATATCACAAAAGCTCAGCTCCTTTTCCCCTATCATATAACCCCAAAAAATAACACAGGCTCAGCTTCCCTCCCTCTTTTTCATAAAAACCCTATAATCACAGAGCTCAGGGTTTTTCCCTCTTCAAAATAACCCTATATATCACAGAGCTCAGGGTTCTTTTCCTCTATCATATAACCCAAAATATCACAGCTCAGCTTTTCTCCCCCTATCATATAACCCTATACATTACAGAGCTCAGTTCCCCTCCCCATAAACATATAAACCCCTTTTATATCAAGAGATCACCCTCTCCCCTATCATATAAAACCCCATTTTATCACCCGAGCTCTGCTTCACTACTCTATCAATTTTAACCCCCAAAATATACAGAGATCAGCTCTCTCCTCTATCAAAAAAACCCCCAAAATATCACAGGGCTCTTTCTTCCCCCTACTCTATCAAAATAACCCAAAATTTTCACAACCAGGGTCCTCTTTCCCCTTTCATTTTTAACCCTATATATCATTTTAGCTTAGCTTCTCCCCCCTATATCATATAAAACCCTATAAATCAAGAGCTCAGTCCTTTTCCCTCTATCATAAAACCCTATATAACCCCAAAACAAGTTTTCCCCTCCCTATCATATAAAACCCCATATAAACACAGGGGCTCCCCTTCTCTCTAAACTTATAACCCTATATATCCAGAGCCATCTTCTTCCCATCTTATTTAAACCCCATATTTTCACAGAGCTCCCCTTCTCTCCCTTTTATCATGATAACCCTAAATATCACGACTCGGCTTCTCCCCCCTCCCATCATATAACCCTATGTATCACAGAGCTCACTTCTCCTCCCTATCCAAAAACCCAAAAATATCACAGAGCTCAGGGTTCTCTTTTCCATTACCATATAACCCTATATACACAGGGGCCCCAGGGTTCCTCCTCCCCACCATATAACCCTATATATCCCCAGGGCCAGCTTTTCTTTTATCATTAACCCATTTTAAACACAGAGCTCAGCTTTCTCCGCTTCTATCATAAACCCTGATATCACGAAGCTCACTTCTCTCCTCTATAAATAACCCTAATTTTTCACAGAGTTCGCTCCCTCTTTTCATATAACCCTATATATCAAAGACTCAACTCTCCCTATCACAAAACCCCCTCCCCAATAAGTAGGGATTTTTATTTAAAAAGGGGTTTTTTTTTTTTTTATGGAAAGAAAAAAGAAAAAAAAAGCAAAAAGAAAACGGGTTTGTTTTCTTTTTGCTCTTAAAGTTTTAGCGTCAGGGAGTTGATTTTATGAAGCTTTCTTTTTTTTTTTTAAAAGGGTTTTTTAAAAATCAAGGGTTAAAAAAGGGAAAACCTTGGATGAAATCCAGTTTTAAAACAAAAATTTAACAAGTTTTTCCGGGTTTTCAGTAACGAAAATCCTTGCAATTTGTGGTTATTTTTCAAAGCCAGATACTGTTTTACTGATACACTATAGATACATGTACCAATCCATGGAGCTGAGGGCACAAGCAGCAAAAGGATGCAACGCTCATATAAATGGAGCACGGCACCCTGGGTAGTGAAGGGGTTTTCATTTTAAATATATTCTGAGTAGCCTAGGATAGCAAAAATAATAAAGTGTGTCATATACACATGTAAAGCTTATTAAAATGCTGCCAGGACTCATTATTATTATGTATTTAAGAGCGCCATTGATTCCATGGCACTGTACATTCAAGGGGGTTACATACTGACAACTGATAACTAACAACTCGTACAGAGGCACCTGCCCGAGAGGGCTTACAATCTGCAGGGAAGGGGGAAGAGACAGAAGGTGAGGGGCAGACATGGTTGTGGGGTGGTATAGGGGCAGCAGGGTTATTGTAGGTTATAAGCTATCCTGAAGAGATGGGTTTTCAGGTTGTGTTTGAGGCTGGTGAGAGAGGGGGGGAGTCTGAGGTGTTGGGGGAGTGAGTTCCAGAGTGTGGAGGAAGCACGGGAGAAGTCTTGGAGACGGTTGTGTGATGAGCTGATAAAGGGAGAGCAGAGGAGAAGGTCCTGAGAGGAGCGGAGATTGCGTGAGGCGAGGAATATGGAGATTAAGGCAGAGATGTATGGAGGGGAGAGGTCATGGAGAGCCTTGTAGGCCAGGGTTAGTAACTTGAAATGATTTCGCTGGGCCGTGGGTATCCAGTGAAGGGATTGGCAGAGGGGAGAGGCAGGGAGTAGTGAGGAGAGAGGTGGATAAGACGGGCAGCAGAGTTCAGGATGGTTTGAAAGGGAGCGAGAATGCTAGATGGGAGGCCACAGAGAAGGATGTTGCAGTAGTCTAGGTGGGAGATGACAAAAGCATGGACTAGCATTTTTGTAATATCAGGGTTAACGAATAAGCGGATTTGTGAAATATATTTCAGGTAGAGGCGGCAGGCAGAGGTAAGGGCTGGGATGTGTGGTTTGAAGAACAAAGTGGAGTTAAGGGTTATCCCAAGGCAGCGGAATTGCAGGATCGGTGAGAGTGTAGAACCATTGACTGATAAAGAAAGCCTGTGAGTCCTGGTCCCCCCACCTACATATAGGGGTGATAGAAATTCACACTCACTGCTCCTCACTCCCAGCCACTCCCTCGCAGGGCCAGCTCCCTCCAGCTCTGGGCACTCTTGCACATGATGTCCTGATGCATATATCCACTAATGGGGTCCTGATGCTGGCCATTATGTATGTCATTGCCGGCTTAGCTGGAGCTTCTCTAGCTCAAGTTTGAAAGTAAATTCAGCAGATGCCAATTGTCCTGTATCTGCTGAATGGCTGCAGCTAAGAGCAGGGGCCAATGAGTCCTAACCAACAAAACTGGCAAAGGCTGCTGGTTGGGAACCTGGGGTTTCGTCATTTGCTGCATACAGTTGGGTGGAAGAGGTGGTGGCCAAAGAGACAGATGCACACAAGTGTGGGGTAATGGTTGGGTATTAGAAGGGGCAACTAGCTAGATTTTAAAGAGTTGTAGACAGTTGGTTTTAGGGGGTTAATGTGAGCACCAATATGGAGCAATGCACAAGCAGCTAGCTCCATATTGGTGGTGGTGACATCCATTGTTCAGGTAACCTGATTTCATCTTGATATGTTTATTAATTATTTTGCTTAAGCTTATCTCATAATGACCAGGTTCCCATAGGGTCTGCACTGGGCACTTTCTCACTTTTAAAGACAAATAGGGTACCTATAGGATTTTTTGTAATTGTACTGTATATTATCTAAGCATATTGAATGATTTATCTATTCATATATTTAATTTATCACGCAACTGGCCAGATACATGATTATATACCTTTGTCCCCTCCCCCTCTTTATCCCCCATCAGGGCACTTTTGCTTTGGATACATGTTTTTAATATTACAATAATAGAATATAATCTTTAAATGGCACCTGGCATCAGTATATGGATGACATCAAAACCGTGAGTGTATTATATCTGTTAAATACAGAATAGTCATTACATCAGCACGGGGTTGTCAAATATATAAGATGAGGGGATATATATTTGAATGCATTAAATCAGTGTATGTGATTGACTTTTTTGCTAACCCTAGATTAACATTTATCATTATGGAGCTGTGGGGATTTCATATATATAGTGCCATTTTTATCACAGATATTGTGAAGTCAAATTTAATGCATATTAATAAAAATTAGGTATTTTGTACTGGGGATACTTTTTTCGGTGAGCTGTTTTGTAATGTACAAGCATAAGTGATGACGTTCCTTCCTGTTCATCCCTTTACTACTGCTTACAATATACAAGCTCTGGGCCACGCCGGCAAACACACATGCGACCTAGGAGGGACTGGCGTTCTATATTTTTGCAGCGCCAAGGATGAAGGATCATTATTTTGGGGGGCGCTGTGGGGGGCTTCATTTTATTTGGGGCTTGGGTGGCTACAGTGTATTTGGGGGCACTGTGGGGCGCTATCATGTATTTGGGGGCCTGTGGGGGCCATCACTGTATTTGGGGCCTGTGGGGGGCTATCACTTTTTGGAGGGACTTTGGGGGGCTATCATGTATTCGGAGGCACTGTGGGGGGCTATCACTATATTTGGGGGCACGTGGGGGGCTATCCTGTATTTGGAGGCACTGTGGGGGGCTATCGTGTATTTGGGCACTGGGGTTTTGGGTATCATGTATTTGGAGGGACGGGGGGGGCATCACTGTATTTGGGGGCCTGTGGGTGGGTATCATTGTATTTAGAGGCCGTGGGTGGCTATCAGTGTATTCGAGCACTGTTGGTGGCTACACGTATTTGGTGGGACGTTTGGGGGGCTAAAAACTTATTTGGAGCACTGTGGGTGGCTACATGTATTTTGGGGCCGTGGGGGGCTATCATGTATTTGGGGCACTGTGGGGGTATCATGTATTTGAGCACTGTTGGGGGGCTATCAGTTATTCGGAGGCACTGTGGGTGGGGACATTATTCAAGGGACTGTGGGTGGCTTATCAGGGATTCGGAGGCACTGTTTGGGGGGTATCACAAATTTTTGGTGGGACTGTGGGTCTTTTTCACTGTTTTGAGGCACTGTGGGGGCTATCACTGGTTTTGGGGGCACTGGGGTGGCTACCAGTGATTTGGGAGGCCTGTGGGTGGCTGCACGATTTTTAGGCACTGGGGGGCACCAGGGATTTTGGGGGGCACTGTGGGTGGGTGTCCTGTATTTTGGGGGCACTGGGGTGGGTACCAGTGTATTTGGAGGCACTGTGGGTGGCTGACTGTATTTGGAGGCACTGTGGGTGGCTACCAGTGTATTTGGAGGCACTGTGGGTGGCTGTCACTGTATTTGGAGGCACGGGGTGGGGTGTCACTGATTTGGAGCACTGTGGGTGGGGTCACTGTATTGGAGGGACTGTGGGGGGGTGTCACTGTTTTGGGGGCACTGTGGGTGGCGGGGCACTGTATTTGGGGCACTGTCGGTGGCTATCAGTGTATTTGGAGGCACCTTGGGGTGGCTGACCTGGGAAAAGGAGGCCCTGTGGGTGGCTACCAGTGTATTTGGAGGCACTGTGGGTGGCTACCAGTGTATTTGGAGGCACTGGGGTGGTATCCTGTATTTGGGGGCACGTGGGTGGGCTACCAATGATTTGGGGCACTGGGGTGCTACCATGTATTTGGAGGCATGTTGGGGGGCACCATTGTAAAATTTGGAGGCACGTGGGGGGGGGACTGTATTTGGAGGCGACTGTGGGGGCTACCAGTGTATTTGGAGGCAGGTGGGTGGCACCATGTATTTGGAGGCCTGTGGTGGGGTACCAGTGTATTTTGGGGGCACTGTGGGTGGCTACCCAATTATTTGGGGGGCACTTTGGTTTTCACCAGGATTTGGAGGCACTGTGGGGGGCTGACGTAATTTTGGGGGCCTGTGGGTGGCTACCATGAAATTTTTGGGGCACTGTGGGGGCTACCAGGATTTGGGGGGCACTGGGGTGGGTACCAGTGTATTTGAGGACTTTGGGGCTACAGTGTTTTTGGAGGGACTGTGGGTGGCTATCACTGTATTTTGAGGCACTGTTGGGTGCTACCAGTGTATTTTGGAGGCACTGTGGTGCTATCAGTGATTTGGGGGCACTGTGGGGGCTACCAATGTATTGGAGGCAGTGGGTGGCTACCCTGTATTTGGGAGGGACGCGGTGGGTACAAGATTTTTAGGCACTGTGGGTGGCTATCAGTGTATTTGGAGGCACTGTGGGTGGCTATCAGTGTATTTGGAGGCACTGTGGGTGGCTATCAGTGTATTTGAAGACAATAAAGCTATCACTATACCTGGGACACTGCAGCTCTTGTATTTAGGAGCATTATGGATATCACTCTATTTTGGGGTGAATAGGTTGTTATAATATCTGAAGCATCATTGCTATCATTGTATTCAGGGATTCTATTGTTCTCACTGTATTTTGGGGGCTAGTGGCATTCACTATCTAAGGGCACTGTGGCTGTTTCTGTATTTAGGGAGGCTGTTACTATATCTGGAGAATCATGTTGGTCAAGGTGCTTGGGGATTCAGGTTCTGTCACTGTATTTTGGGGTGTCTTGTGCTTTTATTGTATTTGGAGGCATTGTGGGGGGGCTATATCTTTATTTGGGGACAAAAAGGATATCACTTTATCTGGGGTACTGGGGCTGTCTCTACTTTATATGTTAAAATCATGCCACATTTATCTCATGATGTAATGAAATATTTCACCAGTTTTATTTTTTTTTCTTAAAGGGGTTGTCTCACTACATTGATTCATCTTACCTCAGTCCTGTTTTCTTGGTTTCACTTTGAATTCGGGGGCGTGTTTACTGGCTTCCACTAGGCTGCAGTAGAAGCCAGGTCTGTAGCTATAGCAACCAGTGCTGGCAGCCTATCAGGAGAGATCAAATAGGTCTGTAGCTATAGCGACCTGAGGAGCTGATGCAGCCCATACAAGAGGGGATAGCTAGGAATAGGTAGGACACTGTTAATGGACACATATTGCAAAGTGACTTGTTTTTGCAAGATCTTTAACATAAAATGCAATCCTTGTAGTGAGACAACCCCTTTAACTGTAGTTTATTAGGTGTGTATTTATCATGTAAATATCAGGCTACTTTTGGGCGACTTTTTAGATTGCTTTCAGCTGCGTTTGAACTTTAAACCTGGCAAATATTTCTACAGCTTTTTATATGAAATACCAAATCCCAGCACAGAAAGATATTAATCGCTGGTTTCCCATGACAGGATTGGGTTTTGCTTTTGGAGCTTATTATACATCCCTCGCACAGGGCTGTAATATTCTCACATGGCCTAAAGTTGCCACGTTCTAGTGAAGGTTAGATATCAAATGTCAATCATCGCTGCCAGTGCCCCCTTCACTTTCCCTCTTCGCTCGTTTAAATAAGTCCTCCCCATAGTATTATCAGTAAAATCATGATATGTAACTTATCTCTGTAACAAATTGCGCTCTCATTGTAATTATAAATAGATGAGCAATTAGAGAGCAGGAATGTCTCACATAACTATTAATTATCCATGGTCTCCATAGTGATGTGATGTCCAACTAGATCAGAAGCTTGTTATCCAAGCAAAGGGCACACAGGCTCGGAGCAGAAGAGAAGTGATTCATTATGGCCGTGTCGCCGGCCCTGTACTCTACATCCTGTTTTCCTCATATATGTCCTGCTGAGTGGCATTGACCTCTAGGACTCTCACCTTTCATCCCTGACCTCCAGAAGGACCATTGGTCTGTGTTCATTTCACTGAGGCTTTGAGATTCTTAGTTCACACGTTTTGATCAAAAGATGTTTATGCCACCCCCGACTTACAACGGGATCTCAAGGCGGGTGGTCCTACGCTATCTATTATCTCTCACTAGAGCCAAATTCAGACTTCTCATTGGGCCAACCGACCTCCATAATCCAGAGAGAAAAATAAAAACAGGCACGCATACTGCACTGAGAAGTCTGAATTTGGCTCTAGTGAGAGATAATAGATAGCGTAGGACCACCCGCCTTGAGATCCCGTTGTAAGTCGGGGTGGCATAAAAATCTTTTGATCAAAACTAAGAATCTCAAAGTTTTTCTCGTGTATGATAGCATAAATGCTTCTTTAGGGATTGCTATGCATTGTATAGCCCTTTTAGCAGTTGGTGTGCCACTGGTATTGTAATGCGTGTATATATATATATATGCCGCAGTCAAGCCAGTGGCACCCAGGTTCACATTGTGTTTTTCAGAAATGTTTTTTTGTGCAGAAATACGTTGTATTTGGCACATATTGCTTTTAATTTATTGAGGGAGGAATGGATGCCTCCATTTTGGTTTCTTGCACCCCGCCCACCTCTACAGCTTGTTACATCAGTGCAGTATGCGTGCAAGGTTGGTGCATTTTTTATTTTTCTCTCTGGATTATGGAGGTCGGTTGGCCCAATGAAAAGTCTGAATTTGGCTCTAGTCAGAGATAATAGATAGAGTAGGATCACCCGCCTTGAGATCCCGTTGTAAGTCGTGGGTGGCATAAACATCTTTTGATCAAAACGTGTGAACTAAGAATCTCAACGTTTTTGTTCATGTATTATAGATAGCATAAATGCTTCTTTAGGGATTTCCATGTATTGTATAGCCATTTCACTGACGTGGCTCTTCCCTACACTGCAGTGGTCAGATGTCTCCGAAGCCGCCCCTATAATGAACTCAAAGGGGGAAAGCGTCATCAATGAGATGCACTTATGACATAGCCACCCCATTCATGTGGCTATTCCATAAATGTAAATGTTGCAGGGCAGAGACAAGGCATTTTTGTGCCATTAAAGAGGTATTTCCACCACATAAATTAGTTTTAAACATATAGGCAAAGATAAATAAAAACTATTACTAAATACATTGCTGTTCGATTTTGCTTCATTTTAGTTAGAGCAGTTCTAATCTCCTGCTTGTTTAAGGTTTCCTTGGTTACCGACCACCTCTCTCTGCTCTAGCAGTGGCTGGGATGGTGATATGACGCCTTGCTTTGTCTTAGCAGCAGCACAGGATTTTGCTTATGTTTCTTACTTACAAACGTTAACCCTTTAGAGCTCTGTAGCTTTGTTTCCTGCTGTGATTACACCTCTACCACTGTCTCTAACAGGCTCAGGTGGGGATAGCAGAGCTGAAATTTTACTCACTGCTTAAAGGGGATGTATCGCTTCATCAGTTGGGCTGTTCTCTTGAAGCTTGATGCTCTCACTTTCTGAAATCCATTGGCATTTCTTTCCCTCCCAGCTGGGTGTTTCTTAACTGATGACATCATCCCCCCTTCACTGTTCATGCTGGCTCCAGTGTATCCTCCTCCCTCCACATATCACTGTCCCTCATCGCAAATGCAGTCTTATTTGAAAGAGCTGTTTACATACCCACGGGGCTGCATTCAGTCAAAACCCAGTCTTCTGAAACTCAGCACTGATCTCTCACAGCTGGAGGTTTGCTACAGTTGAATCCATCCAGAGCACAAATCCGTCTCCCTTCATGTTTACATAAGACACCGACGCACAATTCTGCTGTTTTCTGATTGTAGCAGTAGCTGCAGTGTAAATGAGGAGCAGTTAGCTATATAGAGTGAATTTTGTTGGCCCCTTACACACAGACCCATTAAGGCACGGCACAATTCTGCTGTTTTCTGATTATAGAGACAGCTGCAGTTGCATGAGGAGCAGCTAAGCTGTATAGAGTGAAATTGTGAAGACCCCTAATTCGGGATGAGAGGCAGGAATCAGGCTCCGTGAATACGGCGTCCCGGGGGGCCAAACAATGTAAATTATTAACCCCTCAGCAAATGAAATGCAAGGAGGGGGGGATCCGACTATCCGACCAGCACTGGAGAAGTTTGTTTACAGAAAATGAAGATAAGGCAGACTGTGAAAACAAGACAGCTTTGCTAATGACATCCAATTGCAAAGTTGCTTGTTTTCACTGTCCCCTTATTCTGAATGCCATTTAATGAAATGATACAACCCCTTTAAGAACCACCATCTGCCTGAACAGGAAGTGTGAACCTGAAACCAGCTGTGAAAATCAGGCTCTGTGAAACAGTCAGATGGGAAATTTGGAAAACCCATTTAAAGATAATTCTAGAGGCAGTGTGATGAGCAATATACAGAATTTTTACCATGTTCGTCTACTAAGCCACAGTGAAACTGCAAACCTAATGTGTTCGAGTCACAGATGCAAGTGACTCCTCCTCCATATTCCTAACTTAGTAATGGGCTCATTCTTGAGCAAAATTAAATTGAGACTCTAAAGCCAAAATACAGGTCCCAATAAAAAGTACAAATTCCAGATCATCAAAATTAAAACCCTTGAGCACCAAGTAAATACAGACTGCACAATAAAAGATTCAAATCTTAAACCAGACCATAAAATGAATACAAACCTCAGACTAAACCACAGAATCAATACAAATCTCAGAATAAAACAGACTTGATACCAGACTCTGTAAACAATGAAAGACCCCAAACCCCCTAAACTATTACAGTGTGCAGATAAGTCCTTTTAAGCAAAAACTACCCCAAAACACACCATCTTAATAAATACAGACCCCAGAATAGACCGACTAACACAGACCCCAGACTAAACTCCACATATTACAGACCAAGACCAGAAACTCTAAACTAATACCTAACCCTTATTAGACCCCCTAAACTAACGTACCATATTTTTCGGACTATAAGGCGCACATAAAAGCCTATGATTTTCTCAGAAATCGAAAGTTCGCCTTATAGTCCGATGCGCCTTATATATGAACCAATTCTTCACTTGGGTTTTGTTCAGAACGTATTTACAGCTAATTTAGTGACACTGATTTGTAACTGATTTCCGATCGTAAATACGTTCCAAAATCAGTTGCAAATCAGTTGCAAATAAGTGCCACTAAGTGTGGCACGTATTTCGCGATATGGCACGGAAATATGTACATGTATTGACTTTTGTTACAACTTTACAAGTTGAGAGTTAAGGCATGTTCACACGGCTTAAAATGGGCCGTATTTCGGTCCGTAATTACGCGCCGAAGTGCGCCAATTACGGGCCGAAAACGGCCCATTCATTACGGTAATTCACAGTTCTCATAGAGAACTATGGATTACGTCTCCTCTGGGCGGGGAGATAATTGACATGTCACTTTCTAGCGGCGTATACGCGCCGCTAGCAGTGATTGTCTATGGGCCGGCGAAGTGCCGGCCCTCGCTCACTTCCCCCGACTCCCGCCCCCGCCACACGGCGTAAATTGCGGGCGATAATTACGCCCCGCAGTTAAGCCGTTTTGAACCTAGCCTTATTGTGAAAGTGTTGAATGAAGCTTGCTTGCGGTCTGAGCTTTGTTTATTTAATTGCCGCGCCTTATAATCCGGTGCGCCTTATAAAGAAACCAAGAAGACTTAACAGGCGCTCATTGATAATGCGCCTTATAATCCGGTGCGCCTTATAGTCCGAAAAATACGGTAGATCACCTGAACAAGTACAGACTGCAGACCATTAAAAACAGTCCCTTCAGACACCCCATAATAATACACACCCCACACCTCTAAATAAAGATATTAACGCATTGTTAATAAATAAAAAGACCTCAGACCAGAACCCCTAAATAAATACAGACCTAAGAATACACCCCCTCAATTATTACAGACCCCAGATCAGACTCCATAAATTACAATAATTTACAGCCCCAGACCTGAAACCGTGAAGTAATTGATCATCTTGATCAGACCCCCTAAACTAATAGAGACTCCATGCCAGACCCTGTACGCAAATACATACCCCAGATCCATAAAAACATTCCCATACTAGACCCCCTAAACTAATACATACCCCAGATCCATAAATTTCATTTCCCCTACTAAAACCCCCCTAAACAATACATACCCCGGGTCCATAAAAACATTCCCAATACTAACCCCTAATAATATCATACCCAGATCCATAAAAACATTCCCATACTAAACCCCCTTTAAACTAATAACATACCCCAGATCCATAAATACATTCCTATACTAGATCCCCTAAACTAATACATACCCCAGATCCATAAATACATTCCCATACTAGACCCCCTAAACTAATACATACCCCAGATCCATAAATACATTCCCATACTAGACCCCCTAAACTAATACATACCCCAGTTTCCATAAAACATTCCCCTACTAGACCCCCTAAAAATTAATACATTTCCCCAGATCCATAAATACATTCCTTACTAGACCCCCTAAAAATAAACATTTCCCCAGATCCATAAATACATTCCCATACTAGACCCCCTAAACTAATCCATACCCCATATCCATAAATACATTCCCATACTAGACCCCCTAAACTAATACATACCCCAGATCCATAAATACATTCAAATACTAGAACCCCTAAAATAATACATACACCAGATCAATAAAGACATTCCTATATAGATCCCCTAAACTAATACATACCCCAGACCATAAATACATTTCCATACTAGACCCCCTAAACTAAAATACCCCAGATCCATAAAAACATTCCCATTTCAACCCCCTAAACTAATACATACCCCAGATCCATAAATACATTCCCATACTAGACCCCCTAAACTAATACATACCCCAGATCCATAAAAACATTCCCATACTAGACCCCCTAAATTAATACATACCCCAGATCCATAAAAACATTCCCATACTAGACCCCCTAAACTAATACATACCCCAGATCCATAAATACATTCCTATACTAGATCCCCTAAACTAATACATACCCCAGATCCATAAATACATTCCTATACTAGACCCCCTAAACTAATACATACCCCAGATCCATAAAAACATTCCCATACTAGACCCCCTAAACTAATACATACCCCAGATCCAGAAAAACATTCCAATACTAGAGCCCCTAAACTAATACATACCCCAGATCCAGAAATACATTCCTATACTAGACCCAATAAACTAATACATACCCCAGTTCAATTATTTCATTCATATACTAGATCCCCTAAAATTATACATACCCCAGTTACATAAAAACATTCACATACTAGACCCCCTAAACTAATACATACCCAGATCCATAAATACATTCCTATAAATAGACCCCTAAACTAATACATACCCCAGATCCATAAAAACATTCCCATACTTAGACCCCCTAATTAATACATACCCAGATCCCCTAAAATACATTCCCTACAATAGACCCCCTAAACTAATACTTACCCCAGATCCATAAAAACATTCCCAAACTAGACCCCCTAAACTAATAGAGACTCCATACCGCGACCTGCAAAGAAGATACGTGAGATCGGCCATAGCCGTGTAGAAATAGAGGGAGCTACGGCCGGTCTCACGTATCTTCTTTGCACTTCATTGATTTGACATTTATGATAAAGGTTGTTGACTGAAACGTCAATTAATTGTGTCACTAAAAGAATATTTTCATATTTAGAGCCTGACTACGTTTGTAAATAAAGTTTTGTCACTTTGCATGAGAGTCTTCTGTGTGCCGTGGCATTGGGGTTCTTTCAGACCTTCCAACGTGCAGCCGTCCATTGGAGATAACATATTGAGTGCCGCCCAAACACAATAAATTTGTTTCTGTCCCATATTTTTTAACCCTTTAACTCATCATGATGTTCCTGTACGTCATGTTGCAGTGCCTTTGAATGCACCATGACGTCCAGGAACATCATGGAGATCATGCAGGCACAGGAGCCTGGAGTGATTGGCAGCAGGACTCCTGCACTTGCCATCGGGAGCAGAGATAACTTCGTTGGGAGGTTTAACCCCTTAGCTGACGCAAATATCGATCACAGAATCTAAGGAGTATGACGGAGGGAGATAGCTTCCTCTGTCCTCCATCGGAACTCCAGCAACGAAATGGCGAGCTTCTGGTGGTTGCCATGACAACCCGGGGGTCAGACAGTGACCTCTGGACTGTCTGTGTCGTTATCCTGCCAGGCTCTTCCCGGGGGCGGAGTCTGACAGGATGATTAACAGTTGGCATAATACACTGCAGCATAGACATGCTGCAATGTATTATTCCGGTGTTATACTAGCGATCTAATGATTGCTGAGTATAGTCCCATAGTATAACAAGTAAAAAAAAATATATAGTAAAACATGCACATCTCTCTATACCAGGAGTGTCAAACTGCGGCCCACCAGCTGTTGGGAAACTACAACTCCCATCATGCATTTGTATAATCTATAACAGTTGTAGTTTCCCAACAGTTGGAGGGCTGCAGTTTGACACCCCTACTCTATACCCATTATAAATACCAAAAAAGGCCCAAAATTTGTAAAAAAAAAAGTGTGTCGCCGCATGTGTAACGACCTACCCTATAAATCATTCATGATACTTTACCTGCACGGTGAACGCCTTAAAAAAATAAGTAAGTAATGGCAGAATTGCAATTCCCGCTGCACATAAATTGGAATAAAGAGAAATTAAAAAGTCATATAAACGACAAAGTGGTATCAATGAAAGCAACAATTTGTCCCGCAAATAAAAAGACCTTACACAACTCTGTATATGGAAAATTAAAAAAGCTACGGCTGTCAGGAGAGAGCGATACATAAATAATGTAGTACACAATATAAACATGTTTTGTAGTTTTTGCAAGCAAATGCAATATGGCATCCACCAACCTGCGTTGTAAAAGCCAAAAAGCGCTCCCTCTCTTGTACGCCCTGCCATGCACCCAATAAAAAGTTTCACCCATATATAGGGTATCACCGAACTTGGAAGAAATAGTGTAATACATTTTGCGGTGCTTATTTGACAGGGATTCCATGTAAAAATTAAAAAAATTTCAGCTGAAACTGCAGATTATTGGAAAAAAAATAAAATGTGTTAGTTTTACAGCTTAAAGGGGTTGTATCATTACATTAAATGGCGTTCAGAATAACGGGACAGTGAAAACAAGCAACTTTGCAATTGGATGTCATTAGCAAAGCTGTCTTTTCGTTTTCCAGTATCCCCTTATCTTATTTTCTGAAAAACAAATTCCCCATTTTGTGGTGGGTAGTCGGATCCCCCTCCTTGTTTTTAATAGCTGAGGGCTTAAATTTTAATTTTTTCTATTCGCCCCTGGGGGCCCGTATTCATGGAGCTTGCAACCTGTTCACCAGGGGGGGGGGGGCCGCAACAATTTCACTCTATCGTTAGCTGCCTCTTCTTGAACTGCAGCTTTCTATAATCAAAAACGCGAAATTGTGCCACGGTGTTTAAATTCTCTGTTGTAAGGGGTGAAAAAAATTCACTTAAAGCTAACTGCCCCTCATTGACATGAAGCTTTTGCTACAATCAAAAAACAGGAATTTTGTGCTGTCCCTTATGAAACATGAAGGGAGATGTTTTGGCTTGGATGGATTAACTGAGAAAACCCTCCACTGTGAGGTCGTGTGAGGTCATAGAAGACTGAATGCGGGCCCTGGGTAGTAAAGCTTTTACAAAAAAAAGACCATAGGGGAGGCAGTGATTGTGGTGGGGGGGGGGACACACTGGAGCCAGCATGAAACAGTAAAGGGGGAACCCCCTTTTGTTAAGAGACACCACTGGGAGGGGGAAAAAACGCCCAGGATTTCAGGAAGGGAAAGGGACAAAAGCTTCAAGGAAAGCCCCAAATTGAAGCGATATATCCCCTTTAATGTTAAAAAATATGTCTGATACTGTGGAGTCGATATACTACTGCACCCCTGGGTATATTCCTTGAGGGTTATTTTTCCAAAAAAAGATCTTTTTTAAAAGTGTTTTTTTAAGTTTTAGCCCTTTGGGTGTCTCAGACCTAGAAGATGCCTAAAATATATCCTAATGAAATGGACCCCAAAAACCGTAGGTGCTCTTCCTACTTTGGGTTTGATTGAGTTTAATATGCACACCCAAAATATGGGATATCTTCAAAAATCAGTAATGGGGAATAATATTTGGGTTTCGTTCCCTGTTTTATCATGTTCCAGGGTAAAAAATGTAATTTTTAAGTGTTCTTTTAATACCTTGAGGGGTGCTTTTTTTAATGGATAATTTATGGGGGTCTAAATAGGGCCCTTAAAAGTCCATCGAATGGACTGGTCCCGTAAAAAAATAAAAATCAGTTTACAAATTTTTTTGAAAAAGTTAAAAAAATTTTCTAAAAAATTTTAGAACCTCTTAAAGCCTAAAAAATAAGGATTTTTAAAAAATTATGCCCGATAAAGTAGACTTATGGTAAAGTTCGTTATTTACTTAAATTTTTTGTGTATACTATCGTCTTTGGGTTGTTCACAGCGTTTTGGGGTCGTTTTGGATGCATTTTTTTCCCATCCCTTTTTAACCCGCGAAAACTGGGTGTAAACTGCATCCAAAAAGCGGATCCGAAACGCAACAGCTGATCCTTTTTTGGATGCTAATTGGTTGCTTTTTGCATGCGTTTTACGGACCCGTTTTTGGTTCCGTTTTTTCAATGCTTTATTTAAATCAACCTTTCAAATCAATTTAAATATAATATAACCTAGTCTATGACCAAGAAAAAAACTTTTTTTAATAGTGTCAGTCAGCTGTAATACACAATGATTTTAGAACCCACCTCCCCCTATTTTTTTTTTTTTAAATACCAATAGTTTTCAAACCCACCCATGTAAATTAATTAATATACAATTAAATTATAAACCCTAAATAATTTCTAAACAAATATTTATAATTTTTAAAATTATATTTATATACAAAAAAATATATATGTACATATATAAAATTACATTTATAACTATTTTACACATTTTTAAAAATTTAACATTTAAACTTTGTATAGAAAATTTATTATATAAAATATATATATATATATATATATAATATAATATATATAAAAATATATATATAATATATATATATATATACTATTATATACATTTATATATATATATAACCGTATAATACTCGAGTAAAAAGCCGACCCGAGTATAAGCCGAGGCACCTACTTTTGCCACAAAAAACGGGAAAGCTTATTGACTCGAGTATAAGCCTAGGGTGAAAATGCAGCGGCTACTGGTGATTTAAAAAATAAAATAGAACCAATAAAATTACATAGGAAGTTTAATGTCCCCCATAGACAGGTATAGGCAGTTTAATGTCCCCCATAAGCAGGTATAGGCAGGTATATGTTCCCCATAGGCATATATAGGCAGGTATATGTCCCCCATAGTACTAGGCAGGTATTTGGTAGGCTTAGTTAGTACTAGGCAGGTATAGGCATTTCTAGGCAGGTTTTAAGGCAGTACTAGGGGGTATAGGTAGGCTTATAGGCAGTACTAGGCAGGTATAGTAGTACTAGGCAGGTATAGGTAGTACTAAGCAGGTATAGGTAGTACTAGGCAGGTATAGGCAGTACTAGGGAGGTAGAGGTAGGTTATAGGCATACTAGGCAGGTATAGGTAGTACTATGGAGGTATATGTAGTACTAGGCATGGTAAAGGTAGTACTAGGCAGGTATAGGTAGGGGCTATAGGGAGCAATAGGCAGTACTAGGCAGGTGTAGGCAACGTTTTAAAACAAAAAAAAAAAATCCATTACCTGGCTCCCCGCTGCTCCGTCTCCCTCACTGGCCGGGCCTCCTCGCTGTTCGGTCCCGCGCGCTCTTCCCTGCACAGGTGGGTGACGTCACCAGGCCGCGCACGCAGCGTGATGACATGCACGCTGCCTGTGTTGGGGAGCTCCGGACAGCCGCGAGTTTGCGCCGCGGGGCCCGCGGGGCACGGAGCGCTCGCTCTGTGCCCCGCAGTGGTATTCTTCACCTGTGTGC
>JAODAL010006714.1:0-131054 GCA_025379985.1 Phyllomedusa bahiana
AACCCCAAAAATGTTCAAATCACCTGTCATTGACCTTAATGTAAAATACACGGCGTCAATCACGCGCCGCAAATTTTACGATCGTAATTTAGCACGCATCTGAAAAGGATTGACATGTCAATTCTTTCAGATGTATACGCGCTTAAACATAGTTAAGTATAGGAGGCAGAATCTCTGGGTTATTGCACGTCATTTGCACTGTTGAAATGATGTATATTGCAGCACGTTGTATGTGCCGTAATACGCCATGTGAAGTGTATGCATGTGTTATGCATGTAATGTGTATCTATGTATAATGTGTATGTATTTATGTGTAGTGCGTATAAATATATGTGTATTTTTTGTGTGTAATGTCTGTATAAATATATTTGGGGATAATGTGAGTATGTATATAAGTGTGTATCATGTAAAAGAACCATATTTGTGTGCGATACAGCACATGACTGTGTGTGGTATAGTAACACTATGGGCCACTGTATGAAAACTGTCTAGATCTAAAATTCACTATGTTGCCCATTGCAACCAATGAGAGCGCCCCTTTAATTTTTCCAGAGCACTATATAAAATGAAAGGGGCGCTCTGATTGGTTGCTATGGGCAATAAAGTGAATTTTAGACTCAGACAGTTTTCATACATGTGGCCCTATGTATGTAGGTGCTATAGTTGAATGTACATGGCATCATATTTTATAGGGCAAAAAATATGTTCTAGGTGTGAAGATGTACAAACATGGAGGCAAACTCTGTATTGTTCTATATTTGAAATACTCTTCAAAATCTTTAAAGTCTTTAAAATCTTAAAATCTATTAATCTGAGCCGGCAACGATATATGTTATCAGGCACTTTTATTACAGCGAGCCAGGAAATGTACTAAAGCTGCTCAGCACTTGAAAGCAGCATGTACCTATACATGCATGAGCTGCTTTTTATTCAGTAATCATTTTTATGTTTTATTTGTGTGTGTTATTTTACTAGCCAGTTATCTATGCCACTGAGCTTTATTGATTAGTGACCCTCATCTGTTATGGGTCACAAGACATTAATATGGGTCATTTGGAAATCAGAGACGCTTGGCAATATTTCAGATTTTATAGCATTAGTGCAAGAAATTGTATTCCAATATAATAAAGGCTACAGAACTTGAGGGAAAGGTAAAAGGTAAAATTGCAATGCAGCAACAAAGAAATTATTCCATTATAATGAAATAAATAAAAAATAGATGTATAAATTGATAGATGACTGGAGTGTATAGGAAGACATCTCTATTTATTGTTTTTTTGTAATTTTCTGTCCTTGTATTGACAGTTATACTTTTACTATTTTTCTTGTATAGCACAAATAAGAACAATAATTATTTATCCCTATTGTAACACATAGTTCTATTGAAAATATGCTATTTTCTTCATACTAATGACCCAAAGAGGAGTTGTAAGGGGTACTTTTTTATTTAATTAAGCTCATTATGAATAAAGAAATCTAAGTACGCTCTGTTGAATAAATAGGTGTGTTACATTATGTGTGTTTAACTTTATTGACTGTATTATGTTTATGTCCATAGTGATGGTCAGAAGATAATTATCTGCTGTGCATGGGCACTAGTCAGAAGGCTGGCACTTCTAGAGTGTAGCTACCCACTGCCAGGGCCATCTTTTCCATTGGGCACACTAGGCAGTCGCCCAGGGGCCCCACAAGTGTAGAGGCCCCAGGTGGTGTACTAGTGCATTTAAAAAAAAAATATCACTGAAAAGATAATTGATATCAATAATTTAAGTCAAATAGAGAAACCCATATGTTGTATAGACTCATTACAGTATGAATTACAGGGTTTAATATAATACATTTATGAGCCCTATAAAAATAAAAAGATAGTCCTGGAGAACCCCTTTAATTTTCAATGATATTCTAATTTTTTGAGATGCACTAGTATGTTTGTCCCAGAAATACAAAAAAGATACCCTGGATCCCTTGGTTAGCTTTGCTTTATTAATTGTTTGTGTGTTTATAGGATGTGCAAACAGTTAAAAACCATGGTGGAGAAGGGAGCCAATCAGTCTTGTAGGCTGCAGGCTGCTGGTGTCCAGACCTAAGTGGCGTGATAATATAGGGGTGTCTAGAGGCATGACCTATTGTGATCTCATGTATTTGGACAGGGCCCACTGCGGTGCTCTGCCCAGGGGCCCATAATACTGTTAAGACGGCTTTGTCACTGCTCTCCCCTAACAAAGTGTAACACTAGTTCGTCCAAATGCTTGAACGGGTTAAACATGTAGGCGAAGGTAAATAGAGACTATTACCAAATACATTGCATTTTTGATTTTGATTCCCTTTAGAGTCAGTGCAGATCTTATCTCCTGCTTTTGTACACAAGTTTCCCTAGTTACCAACCACCTCTCTCATCTCCAACAGGCTGAAGCAGCAATGGCCGGGATGGCTACGTCACTCCATGCTGTGTGTTATTAGTCTGATGGAGCTTGTATATGTAACTTATTGACAAACTTTAACCCATTAGAGCTCTGTAGCCTTTTGCACACTGCCGTTTAGAAACCAAGCTAACATGTTTTCTTTTTTTAGGTAGCTTTTAATGGATGGGAAACTATTAGTCTCCAAATTTAGTTTTTTTACTTGCCTAGAATATGCAACACAACAAGAAAAGACATGAATAAAGATTATACGTCAAATGAAGTGAAGAAAATCTTTATAAAATCCAAAGGACAAGACAGACCAATCCCCATAAAGATAATTAAAAACAATGTACTTGTCAAGGTCCTTGTTATATTCCAAAGGCTTAACAAATATGTACAGGGATATAAGACCTCTGCAGTATCGAAAAAAATAGATAAACATACAATGTCAAGTAATGCAAAGAAATAATGGTATTAGGGTGTATAGGAGAGGGCAGTAATATTCAATAGACTCTGCATGTGGGTAAACTGGCTGAGTGGCATGTTATCCTTAGGATTTCTTTGCATTGTTTGGCATTGTATTTATTTTAGATATATCAAAATGATCCTCACTAGAGATGGGCGAATTTCTCAAAAATTCGGTTCGGTCACTTCGCCGAATTTTCCCACAAAATTAGTTTCGGTCCGAATTACTTTGGCACGAGTCCAGGCTGCACAGAGCCTGCAGGGTGCTGTAGAACGTTGTGCCATGCTTAAATATGCATAGGGAGCTTGGTTTGGTCTTCATACAATGTTGTGTTTTAGTATGACACGCAGATGACTGCTGCCGCTCTTAGAATCGCTTCACTATAAAATTCCCTGGGCACTTAAGAGGGCAAAACTGACCAAAAAACTGAAGCGGGAATGTTGCCTGATAAAGTCATGGCAGCGAAAGCTGGAAAAAAACAAGCTGAGAGCTCAGGTGGCAACATTAGTGACAGAGTGTGGAGGTGATGGCGGCAGCCACAGCAGCATGAGGTCAGAGTGTGGCACAATGACATTCTGGAGGTGGCAAAACAGTAATAGGCCACAGGTGCACAATGACACAGTATGGAGGTTACGGCAGCAGCAACAGCAGCAGCATGAGGTCAGGCAGTGGCACAATTACATTTTGGAGGTGGCTAAAACAGGAGTAGGCCACAGAGTGGCACAATGACACAGTGTGGAGGTCACAGCAGCAGCATGAGGTCAGGCAGTGGCACAATCACATTCTGGAGGTGGCAAAAACAGGAGTAGGCCACAGAGTGGCACAATGTAACAGTGTTGAGGTCACGACACAGTCAGCAGAGCGCATGTCAACAGTGGCACAATGACATTTCTGGAGGTGGCAAAAACAGGAGTAGGCCACAGAGTGGCACAATGGACAGAGAGTGAGGTCACGACAGCAGTCCACAGCAGCAGCATGAGGTCAGGCAGTGGCACAATGACATTCTGGAGGTGCAAAAACTGGAGTAGGCCACAGAGTGGCACAATGACAAGTGTGGATGTCACCAAGCAGCAGCAGTATGAGGTCAGACAGTGAAAAAATCACATTCTGTAGGTGGCAAAAACAGGAGTAGGCCACAGAGTGGCACAATGACTACAGGTGGAGGGCACGACAAGCAGCAGCATGAGGTCAGCCTGGCCCAAGAAAATTTTGGAGGTGGCAAAAAAAAGGGGTGGGCCCCAAAGTGCACAATGACAAAAGTGTGGGGGGTTTTCGGGGCAGCCAAAGAACAGTATGAGGGCAACCCGTGACACAATCACATTCGGAGGGGGCAAAAACAGGTGTTGGCCCCAGAGGGGCACAAAGACACAGTGTGGAACACACAGCAGCACATGGGGGGTCAGGGAGTGGGAAAAATGAAAATTCTGGGGGTGGCAAAAAAAAGGAGTAGGCCACAGAGTGGCAAAAATGAACAGGGGTGGAGGGCACGGGAGCAAACAGCCCTGAGGTCAGTCAGTGACACAACACATTCTGGAGGGGCAAAAACAGGGGTAGCCCCCAGAGTGGCACAAACCCGAGAGTTTGGGGGTGAAAGGTTGGGGAGGAGCAACAGCATGAAAGGGCCGAAGGGCACAATGACACAGTTTTAGTGACCCCCAGCAGCAAAAAACACAGCAAACAGCATGGGGGGCAGAGAGGGGGCACAAAGACACAGTGGGGATTTTCACCCGGGACCAGCAAAAGCAGGGAGCAGCAGCATGAGGTCATAAAAGGGGACAATGACAGAGTGTGGAAGGGGGGTGGGGTAACCAGTCCCCCGGTAAAAATTTTGGGGCAGATGGGAGAAACTGGCAGCAATGTGGGGGCAAACAGGGAGGTGGCGGCATCAAATAGGGGGAGGCAGTAGTTTAACCCAGACCATTTCTCACAAATTTTTTGGGGGGGGGCTCATTTTCTGAAAGTAGTCTGACCCTAAAAGGGATTGGTGGTGGAAATCCGGGCCGAACCAGCCTGATTCATCTTGAAAAAGGTCAGTTTTCCAAAAAAAATTTCCAATCCCGTGGACAAGGGGTTCTCCTTGGAGTAACATGGGCCCCCCCCCCACTGAAAAAAAATCCCCCTCCCCAAGCCACCCCACAGGCCGGGGAGACCCGCTTCTCCACTGAAAATCGGCAAAATTGCCCCCACACACCAGTTTTGGGGCCCCGTATCGAGCGGTCTTTTTAACTGGGTGGGGAAATGCTGTCCAAGTAAGGGCCCCCAAACCGTTGTTCAGGGGCTGCTCCAGGTCCTGGGTGCAGCTGCGGCGACGGGCCCCCCTCACTAGGCGGGGAAGGGAAACCTCTCAGTGACTCCAGACTTAGGGGTTTCTCTGATGGGGCTGGTATTCCCCCTACCCCCCCCCTTCCCCCAGCAGCCGCGGGAGTAGTACTTGAGCGCTGAGGAACCCCCCGGCAACCTGTCAGAGGAGGGGCGATGCCCCACATAGGGAGCGGGCCCAAATGACTCGGGGGATTTCCCTATTTTTTTGAGTTTGTCCTCCCCTCTCAATAGCTTTGGGAAAAAAACTCCCCCTTTTGGGACCGGGAGCGAGGGGCCCAAAAGGGGGGGGGAAACCCGAATCCCCCCCGGGCCATTTGACTATCGGCTTCACTACCAGGCAAATCAAACATTTCGGGGGCCATCGGGACAAATGACTTTGAGGGGCTCCCTTCCCCCCCCATCCCCCACTGTATACTGCCCCGGTTGGGTTGCGGGCAACTGCCTCGTCTTCCTCACCCATCTCCTTTCCCCAGCGCTCCTGCCCCCCTCCTGTCACCTGGGGAGAAAAACCCCATTTTACCAGACAAGCTTCGCTCCAATGTCCTCCTCCTCCTCCCCTTTCAGTCCCCACCGGGCCCAAGTGGCCGCGAGATGTAGTCGCCACATCTGCCAGTCCCCTAACCCCCAAAAAAATTTTTTAGCAAACTTTTCCCGGACATGAAGCAGTGGGGAAAGGGGTTATTCATCCCTATTTCCCGGCGACGACAAATAACATCTCCTCCCAAGGGGCCCCAACAAACGACAGTGGGCACCATTTAGCTGGCCCCCCCGGCTGACATCAAGTTACACAGGGGGGTACTCCTGTTCCCCCTGGATCATCAAAAAATCGTTAAAGGCCTTTCTCTGTTCATACAGTCGGGCCAAAGTGCAGGCTTTTAATTCCCCAAAGGGGGGAAAAAATTTCATAAACCGAGTGTTTTTAGGGGGGGCCGTTCTGGGGCCCCGCAATTCGAGGGGGGTGTTCCCCCGGCTTTGAAAGGGAATGGGTAAGTGCAGGGACATTTTTTCCCGGGCCCTTTTCAAATTTTCTGAAGATCTTTGGGAAACTTTAGGAACCTTTTTACAACCCGATTTTAACACATGCGTCCATGCCCGGGCGCATGGGCCATCCCCCTCGGGGCAAAAAGCGGACACCATGTTCCCCCCATTTCCGTCACCATGGTTTCCCATTTGCAGTTGGGGTGGTGAAACCCCCTCGATTTTGCTCAGCGCGGGGCAGTTCCCCCCCTGTGTGACTTTGTTCGCCGAGGGAAGCCAGGGGTTTGAACTGCGTGACACCGCTGGCCCACACATTTGTATGAAGGGGCAATACTTTTGGGGGCTAGATTAATTTGGGGGTGGTGGGGAGAAGGAGGGGACATTTGCGCAACCGCCGTTTACAACGTGGAGGAGAAAAAAGGGATCTGTCCAAGTTGGGTTTGGGGTGCCCCGGGCAGGAAGCACATTTTACCCCGTGGGGCCCTAAAGGGGCATGTACTGGCCAAGACCGTGTTTAAAGCCCAGAAAGCCCGCTGCCAGCACCTTTGGGAAAAAAACCGAAAAAACCAAGGACTCCCCCCTTTTTGTTCTCCCAAATTTATGAAGGGGTGGTATTTTCTGGGCCTTTTTTTTTTTTGAAAAAAAAAATTTCGGCCTTGGGAAACCCCCATCTCGGGTCGGCACAAGCCCTTATTTTTCTGAATGGTTGCAGAGTCCACCATTTTTGGAAAAAGGGGGGACTGCAAAACCAACAAAATTGGACAGGACCCCGGTCAGCTTTCTGCACCTTAGGGTTGGGTTTGGGCGCATACTGTTTTTCTCTTTGGGAATCCCTCGCTGAACGACCGCCCCGGCGCCATGGTAAACAGGACAAAGCATCCCCGGACCCCGGGGGGGTGATTCAAAAAAAACACCCACCTTCTGCAAGGTGGGGGAGCCTTTAACCCGGCTGCAATGGCAAAGCGTGCCTTTTTCCCGCTGCGCTGCGGCGGGAGGTTTGGGCCACCACATCTGAAACCACGTTTTCCCCCCAGGCCAAACCGGGGTTTCCTGCATGGTTTTAACAGGGGCCCTGGTTCCAATGTTTCTTTCCCGCCCCCGCTTTACTTTCCCCGCCCCCAGAAAACTACATAACCCAAATTCCGGGGGTTTTAAAATTCTTTAGCAAAGAACTGCCACAAACCCCCGAGTAAACTGATTTTTCCCCCCAATGCCCCACACTGAGGACTACTAACCTCCAACCCCAACCCCGCTGACCCCTTGGGGCCGCTACTTTTTTGGACCTGGGGAAGCGGGTTTTTTACCCGTGGCCCTTTGGGTCCCGACCCCAAAACTCTGCTAACCCGCTGACTAAACCCCCCAACCCACTTGCTGGGGTTTGGGCCCCTGCCCCGACTTTCAAACTGGAAAGCCCTCTTTTCCTGACGATGATGAAGCCCTTCCTTTCCCCGGGTCCCCCAATTTCATCGTCCCACATCATCCCTCATTTTTTTTTTTCAAACGTCACTGCTTCCCATCCCCCGGTCTTGGTATGCAGAGGCTACACCTCAAAACAGACCCCCTTTCCCAAATCCCCAAAAACCTATACTTTGCCACCTACTCCCAAGAATCGGGGGAATTGGCCCCATTTTTTCCCGCTCCCAAGTAGCGGGCTACTGCCCTCCTCAAATTTTAAACCCTGTAAAAAAAAAATAGGGGGCGCTGACCCCCAGCCCCAACATAGAAGATCTCGGGCTGGGGGAAAACCGGGATGGACAGAGGGGGGTTTTGGGGACGGGTGGGGGCCCCGCTGCCCCGCTCCCGGGCCATCCCAAACCCAAAGGGTTGTGTCTAGGGTTTCCCACCGACTTTTGGGCTGGGTTGCCCAATGTCATTTTAAAGGAAGGGGATGACCTAGTCCAACCAACAAACCTTGGGGGGTTGCTAAACAACACAGGGCCGCTAATGACAGCGGCATTTTTGGGGCCTAAACCAGTAACCCCGCCCCGACGTCCCCTTGCTGTGCTGCGACCTGGGCCTGCTCCGGGAATGGGGGCCCACTGCCACCCCGCATTTTAAAGCCTCCCCACCTCTCGGGCCCTGACAAAACTTTTGTTCTAAAATGTACAACACTGTTTGAAAAGATATCTTTGTCGATAAATACACCCCCTGAAAAGATTTCCAAATAACCCACAAACAATTTGGGGAAAACCCTTTGGGACAAAAACGCGCCCCAAAAAGGGCCCGGGAAAAATTTTGACTTGTTTTTGTGTTTTTAACTAAAATTAAAACACAAACGGGTTAAAATTAAAAACCTTTTGGATATAAATTTAAACTACAAAATTTTTCTTCGGGGGCGGTAAAAAAAGAAAGTTTTTTTTACGATAAAAATTTACAGAAAAATACTTAGAAACCCCCCCTTTGGAAAAAAAATTGCGCAAAAAAATTTTGAAAACCACAAACTACAAATTTTGAAAACCCTTGTTTACAAAGGCGTATTTTTTTACACTACACAACAAAAGAAAAATTGGGAATTAACCTTCGCTTGTGAATTATGCTACAGGGAAAAATTTTTTTTTTTGGGTGAAAAAAAACGGTTTCTTGGGGAAACCCACGCAAAAAAACCCAAAATTAAAAACCCCTGGAAAAGTAAAAAAAAACGCAAAAAAGGGAAATTTTTCAACCACCCAAAAAAAACTTGCAGCGGTTTCAATTGGGTGTTTTTTTACGCAACACAACAAGAGAAAAAATTTTTTTAAATTTAACCCTTTCCCTTTTGAAATTTGGCCCACAGGGAAAAATTTAATTTTTTTTTCGGTGAAAAAGACGGTTTTTTTTGGGTCACCACAGCAGAAAAACAAAAGCTTTAATTAAAACCCCCCCGGGTGTAAATTGCGCAAAAGAATTTAGCAGGGAAAAAAGAAGTGGTAATTTTTATTTAAAAAAAGCTTTTTTAAAATTTAATACAAAAAGGAACTTTGGGTTTGATCCCCCCCGGGGTATTCAATTGCTGGGGACAGATACAATTTTAAAAAAAATATTTTAGCTTTCAGTGGGGCCCACCGGGAAATTTAGATCCAAAAACCCCCAAAAATCAGAAAAGAAACAATTTAAAAGAAGCAGTCTCTTAGAACAAACGAACCCCCCCACAAAAACGCGTATAAAAATCATTTTCATAAACTATCAGCCGTGGCAGCACCTTCCCTGCCTTTTACATGAAGGAATGTGACTCCCAGCGCGCCCCGGACCTTTTAAAGTTCGGTGACGCACAGAATCCTCCGTCTCTGATTGGCCATCTCTGCACATTCATACAGGCTACCCTTCGTCCCCCAATTTCTTTGCCCTATGAACCCAGGGCCGCACCTTTTTAAATCATGAAACGCACACTTCGTTCACACCAAGTCCCCCAAAATTCACTTGTTCAGAAACCCAAGTTTTCCTAAATTCCTAAACAATTTCCCCTTCGTTAAAATCAATTCGCCCACCTAACCCACTCACTCAACTTGAAAGGAAAAAAACAATTTTGAATATTAGGAGGTCTTTTTCCTTGTACATGCTTGGTAAGCCTTTGGAATATGGGAAAGACTTGGGCAAATACTTTGGGTGACATATCCGGAAATTGGCGTCACCACGGCAGTTTTAGTCCCCATTTAATCATGTAAAAGGGAAAACCGGAAGACGATTTTCCCTTTTAAAAAACTGGTGTCTTTTTAAAACCTGGGAAGCAAAACCCTTTAAAGCACCTAAAAAAGCGAATTTTGCGATTGGGCGCAAGCTTATGGAGGCCTAAAGTATCATTACTAGTGTAGTAAGCAGCTGATAACCTTTTTGTTATGAGGGGCACAGCACATCATCCTACCATATTTAATTGCCTTTTTAGCCATTCATTTGTGCCGAAAGTTAATTCACCTAGTTTTGCTATATTTCAGTTCATTTAAAATCGAGAATATGCATTAAAATTTTTTTTCTGAAATAACCAAAACTAGGCGCATCGATTTGGGGCATTCGACCTTTTTTTGTAGGTTTTGGTCTGTTTTGTCTTTCGTATTTAATGATTTTTTTTATGTCACGTGCAGCCTTTTTTTACAGTGCAGTCTTTTCTTGTATTGTTGCATACACTGGGCATCATTTATCACAATTGTCTAAAAGTAAAACTGCCTTAACAACCAATCAGAGCTCAAATTTTATTCTTCTACAGCAGTTTAAAAAAAGAAAGCTGAACTCTGATTGGTTGCTGTGATAGTTTTGATAAATGAGGCCCAGTGTATTTCCATGCATGCTAGCACATTAAGTATTCTTGTTTAAACTTACCTACATGCAGCTCAGCTGTTTCTTACTAATTGCCTTAATATAACACGATTAACAATCTTACTGGGGAAAGTGAAAGCAACTTTTTTAAAGGGGTCTTGGTTTGGATTAAAAGGGGTTTTTTTTATAAACCCATCATCCCAAGACATTCATCTCTTTTCGGGTTGCCTAAAGGCAGTTTAACTGCCTTTTGCCCCAAAACAAACAAAATTTTAAAAAATTTGATACTCTTTCTGCATGAGCACTATAGATCCCAAAAAGCGATCAATGGGCAGAGCTGGGTTCAAAAGGCCATTTGTGCTATTGCTATCTGTGTTCTCCTAATTTTTCAAATCCTCCCACTTAGTAGGGAATCTCCTTTTGTTAAAAAAGGGATCCTGATACTGGCACCTACCTTTGCAAGAATTTTAAATTATTAGGGGTCGTAATTTCCATCCCATTTTATTTTATTTTAACAAAGCATTGTCCTTAAGGATCACAGTGCAGTAGACTCATTAACATTAAAACTTTTTTTTTACCGTAGGGCTTAACATTAAGATGTCTTTTTAAGAAAAGTACTTTTTAATCAATTTAGTTTTGTTTAAAAAGCTTTTTTTGAAGGCTAAACAAAATTATAGCGCAGGCCTTTATATATGAGGTCTTAAAAAGAAGAAGCCTAAAAGTCAGTTAGGCAAACAATAGGCCATTTTTTCCCCTTTAAATTTTTGGATTACCAATGAGCCAAAAACAAACTTCACTATGTATGAAAACATAAAATAAATTGTAAAAATCTACATTCAGTTCTGAGAACAGTTTACAAGAATAAGAGTGCTGGCAACTGGGTTTGATATATAATTGGCTGCACATTATTTTGGTTTGGAAGTGTACCACATTTTTATTAAAACATTTAATGGCTTTTATGACCTTGCCAAATCACAAATACAAGAGAAAAATAATTTAAAAGGTCCATAACGTTGAGGGCATGCGGCCGTAACCGAAAATTAAAATTTAAATTTTCAAAATTAATAGCAATTACAATCACTGTTATACATTGCAAAGCACGGGTATCTGAAAACATATAGCTTAAAATTTCTACCAATCAGATGGATAAGCACAGCAGTTATTTATTTTATTAATTAGTACAAACAATTGCACATGCTTACAAGATTGTCTTTAACATCAGTATCTGTCGAATTGGGACTCAAAGGAAGTCTATCTCCATTATTTTTACTAATTAGAACAAGACACTGATATACATTCTTTTCTTCTTAGCCATTTTTTTTTCTGATTGGAAATTTTTTAATTGTGTTGTCTGTATATGATTTTGGTGGCAGCCATCTTGTCTGAACTGATTTTAACATTTGCATTTATAGACATGCTTTACAGTAGCTACCTGAACAGGAGGTTACCCATTGATTTCTAAGAGAGTTTGCAGCAGTGCCCTTGGGAAAATCGCTGTCGGGAAAGGGGAAGAACTATGACACATTGGTGTCACCTTTCAGTTTAATCCTGTCTGTACGGGATAAAAGAGACGTTTAAAAAAAATTTACCAACAAAAAATATCAGACTAATTTTCAGGCCATTGGGCAAAAAGAAAACTGCAGATTTCAGTACTATTTTTTTTAAATATTCATATAAAAAAGGAAATTAAAAAAAACACAACCAAAAACTTTAAAAAAAATTCTTTAAAAAAAATTTTGAAAAAAAAGTGGAAAACATTTTTTTAATAAAATGTGAAGTTTAAACGCTTGTAAGGGGGCACCTTTAATTCCCCTATTATATAAAATTTTGTTTCCTTATTGTAATTGAACTTTTTGTCCCCACTTTTCCAGTAAGCTCCTATCTTAGGGAAGCTACATGGCAACGTTAAAAACCGACTGAATTAACTTTTTGCCAACCTGGTTTTTTGGGAGGGTTGCGCCAAAAAATTTCTTGGTTTTTCAGATTTCGGCCAGGCAAAACTAGAAGTCACGGAACCCCAGGAATGAACAAGCAAATTCCGCGGGAAACTGGGTATTTAGATATCCTCAATAGAAAATCGTACTGTGTACCCTGGGGTATGATTTCAGTTTTGAAAAACCAACCAAAAACCCGGGTGGTGATATAGCCTTTTATCTAACGTGACCTATAAAACATGCAAAAACCCAAACCCTATTTACGGGGCTGCGGTGACGAGGAAAAGGTGCTGAGCTTCAGCACAGGCATACATAGAGGTCATCAGTGAAGTGTTGGCAGGGTTGTGGTGTTCAGCTTTTTGCATGAATGGGCCAATTCCAGAGAAGGTCGGGGGTTCTATAGGGATAAAAAGATCACCAGTAAAAAGTTGGCAAAGGTTTTTTGGGGGTTTTACATTGTGCTATAAAGGGGGGCCCGGACCAGGAGAAGATGCTGGGCTTCAGTACAGGCATACACAGAGATCACGAGTGAAATGTTGGCAGGGTTATGGTGTTCAGCATTCTGCTATGACACTGAGGCAAATGGGGAAAAAATTTTTTTAAAAAGGGGAAGTTTTCACAACCGGGGGTGGGCAACAAATTGCATGAGAGCCTGGGACCCCTTATATTCTTGCTAGCAGGGCCAAGTAAAACAATTGGAAAAATAAAAACTGGGGGGGTTATCAGAGAAAAAAAATATAAACCCTAACATAGAAAACTTGCGCATGGGCAAACAGCTACGGAATAACCCCAAAAGGCTAAATCAGAGACTGTGAAACGCAAAGTATAGAGATGCGCCCACGCAAAATTTTCATACTATGGAAAGCAATGACTTGAAGACAAGGGGAAAGTTTTGGGATATTTTTGGGATTGAAAAATCAAAAGATAAACTGCTGCCTTGATGGTGGGGATGACCTTAATGAAAAGAAAGTATGCCTGAGGAGGCTAAGGACATTGACAACAATGTGCAATTTGGGCAGCTCCCGTACAAGGAATTTGACTAAACGTTTTTTATTGTGACTTGAACATACTATCTGTTACAAGTTCCCCCCCCGTGGCCCACTAGTCAAGCAGTATTTACGTTCATTTTCACAACCAAATTTTGGGGAAACCCTCACTTTTGGGACATTATGACAAGGCGTAAAGAGGACGTTCCAAATAGCTTTAAAAAACAGTGAAATGCCCAAATTTATAAATCGTTCTACTGGTTTTATAAATTGGCGCTTTTTTAGTCCCCCATGACAACTCGGTTTAGTAAACCCCTTTAAAATGTCTGACTTTTCCCATTTAAAGCGTCAGTTTTTTTCTTCCTCCAGCCCAAAATGTGTAGAATCATAAAAGGGTTTTGTTACACGTCTCCAAAAACCTCACATCTGGGGGCATTTCAAAATGTTGTGGAGCCGCAAAAATTTAAAATTCTCAAAAAATTTTCTTTTTGGGGCATAAAAGCCAGTTTATTAAAACCTTTATTGTGGGCAGGTCTAAGAGAAGGTATATTTAGAAGAGGGGGACCTTTACCAAAAATAAAAAATTTCACATCACGGGAGCACTGTCCCCCCGTTGAGGTGGGGAAAAGCGGCATGGCCTTTTATTTTTTTTAACTTTTATGCATTGGTTGTGCCCAAACATAAAAAAAAAGATTAGCCAACCCGTCTACAGATATCTCCACCCCTTAAAAGTCCATAAGGAGCTGCACTACTTTAAACTACATTTTTTCTTTTACTCCTTTGCAGCATATTACAAGGTTAGGATACAGTGACAAGTTGGTTGTAGACTTGCTTTGCTTATTGTTTTTTAAAATTGACTTAGATTCACAATGCTTAAAATACTCAATTCTTACTGCATTAGCCATATGTGGTCCCACAGTTCTAAACACCAGGATATAGCAAGTATTAGTTAAATGGTTTACATCTGGAAATTGTATTTGATAAATAGTGTTTTGACGATATTTAATTTATGTTGAAGTAATTGATAGTATGCTTTTTATATAGAAATAATGTTTTTTTTATAACTAGCTTACCTATGTTTTTTATATATTTCAATTGTGCTAAAAAATGCTATTTTCACTCTAAACCATATGTTACTAATAATTGATAAACCTAATATCATATAATGGGTTTGTTTATGTTTTTTGCATATTTACACCATTACAGGTTAAATTTATCCAATATGTGTCTAATATAATACTTAGTGGAAGTGAATCAGATATTATTATAGTCTAGACTGACACAGGTACAACTGAGAAGCTTATCTAATAGATTATTTAAGTCTATGATGTGCAATTTCTCTGCCGCCCTGCTTCAAATGGCAGGTATAATAATTGTATATCTGACCAACCATGAAGACAATAATTTCATTACAGGGGTAATCTAAGTAAAAACAGGAGTTTCCTATTTCAATAATTCTTCAGGGTATGTGTAAAAGTGAGTACCCATAATTAAATTTTAAAAAATGGTCTTCTAGAGTAAGTGGTCCTCTGAAATAAAATAACCAGTATGTATAGTATGATGGTACTAAAGATCTATCACACTGGAGAAAAAAGGATTCAATCTCCAGAGTAGAAAAGTGTTCTTCACTGTGAGAACTGTAAATCTGTGGAATAGCTGCCTGAGGGGCTGGTCACAGCAGGAACAGTTGCAAGTTTCAAGAAAGGCTTAGATGCCTACCTGGAACTGAAGAATATTAGTACGTATGTAGCCATGTAAAATTCTGGATCCTGCCTGGTGGCAGCTTTGGGGTCAGAGATGAGGTCTTCCCTGGAGCAGATTGGTTCTTGCCTTGTGGGTTTCAGGGCATTCACCAGTGGTGAGGCTGGGCTTAATATCCTTGTCTCTCTCCCTTCACCCACATTTTCCCCACCCTTGATTGAACTTGATGGACACGTGTCTTTTTTCAATCGTACTAACTATGTAACTATGTAACACTCAATCAGATCTTGATAAAAAAACAGATGGTCATCTCAAAGAGGAGGTCTTTTGGAGAGATTTTAAAACAACGATTGGAACCATTCATAAGACGTTTTTATAACAAAAAATCAGTACTTCTCCACTAAGTCAAAACATATTTTTATGATAGACTTCTCTGCTTTTTATTTCCATTCATTTGAAGTACTGGCAAATATTATGTACTTCATATTAATAAAAAAAATTACTAAAAACTGTATCAAAAATCAGGCCTCCTTATGGCATGTCATCTCCCTCTCTCTCTCTTATTGGCTCTGCCAATGAAAGTATTGCAACTGGTTTATCAACTTAAAAAGTCATATTTAATATGCACTATGCTTTATTACATAGCCTTACACAAAAACAGTCAATGCCAATAAGAATGTGTTTAAAACACTGTGAGCAGTGGCTGAGTACCAACTTAAGTTCCTTTTAAAGCTTTTGGAAGAGAAGGACACTAATGACTTACACACAGGGCTTAAACTCCTTCATCAGGTATTCTGAATTTTCCCAAAAATAATTTTTTCCAATACGCAGAAAAAGGGTCATGAAAGCCCTAGCAAATAGGGAAAACTTGTTGTATAAGTTTTGGGGGGTGAAGTTCCAAACTATAATATGAAGAAATAAAAATTCGTAATTGTTTTAGGAAAAAAAAAATTTTTTAGAAAAACAATCTGCTTTGTGCCGGGGTTTTCGTTGTGGTTTAGGGATTTCCAATTTCCGGGGGCTTTGTTTCATTTATTTTCCACCAATGGGGTAAAAAATGAAACTTGTGAAGAAGACATCAAGCAGCATGGTGTAAATCTTTAGGAGCATCAATTTACAATAATAATTATACAACCTTTAAATGCCCATATGTGTAAATATGTTTAAAATGTTTATATGTCTATTAGAGTTGAATCCAGAAGTTTACTAACTATATAAAAGACAATATGCATTTTTTTTTCCACATTGATATAAAATAAATAAACCTTCCCCCTTTTTAGGTCAAATTGATTACCAAAATGATTTATATTTGCCAAACCCAAAAATAATTGAGAGAGCATTTTTTTATGTCTGCAAATAAAATTTTACAACATTTCATTATTTTTGGTAGTTTGCCCTTAAAGTTGACTTGGGTCAAATTTTTTGTTTTCTTCCCTGCTTTTTGGTTCCCCCACTTGCGACCTCCCCCTCCAATCTGCCCTGAATGCAGCAGCCAGGTTCATCTTTTTTTCCCATGCTATTGATGCCCTCCCCCGTGTCACTCGCTGTGTTCCCCCATCCAGTACAGTCCCGCAATAATCACTCCACCCTTTAAAGTCTCCCATCGGCCCCCCCATACATTCCTCCCAATCTCTGTCTACCCTCGGCTCTCCCCGCCGCGAGATCTTAGACTACAGCCTCATCACCCAAACCTCCCTGCCCTCCCCAAGATTTGTCACGTGCGGACCGTACTCTGAAAATGCAACCCATGGGAACCTCATAGTTTTAGGAGGGCCTTGAAACACTTTTTTCAGTCTGGCCTAAAAAGATCCTTAATTGTAAACCCCCCACCTGCTATCCACACCTCTGTAAAACCCCTACACTTGGGACTCACAGCACAAATCTGAATGATGTACTTTTGGGTGGCAGGTTACCCAAAGTTTTTTGAAAACCCACCTCATTTTTTTAAACATGGTTTTACCTTGTAACCCACACTTTTTACCCTTTGTCTCCCCCCCTACAGCCTATAGATTGTAAGCTCTTGCGAGCAGGGCCTCAACCCCCTGTGTTCATTTGTAAGTAGCTTTTATTTGGGAATGTCTGTCCTTTTGTCTGTCCCCCCTAAATTTGTAAAGTGCTGTGGAATATGTTGGGTATATAAAAAAAGGGTTTTTATTATTATTCCCCAAGTTTTTAATAGTTAGTGGAATTTTGGCCCCTTCCTCCCCGACAGATGATGTAATGGTGATGTTTGTAGGGCCCTTTTCTCCCCCTGCCCTTTTCGCTTTGCCCCTAAATCTTCAATAGGATTGAATCAAATTTGTGAGGCCACTCCAAAAATTAAAAAAGAAAAATGTTTCTGCCCCTGGGTTTTCTTTAGAGGTAGTTGCCATAGCAGCTGCTATGTGGCTCAAAGCATGAGGGTACCCACTGAGTTGTTAGAACATTGTACCACTATGTAGATAATGGGGAGTTTCTGCTACCTAATGCTACTATGTGGGCTCTTTGATTTAAAACACTTATTTAACTTTAATTATTGTTACCTACACTGTTGTTCGAGTTTCCCATCATTAGGTGTTTCATTTTGCTATGGGGCCGTAGGAGTGTTAGTTACAGCCCTGATGATGGTGGTTTAATGGTGCATGAGCATATCTTTGGAGCAGGGGCGTAAATAGAAATTTCAGGGCCTCATAGCAAACTTTTTAAGCCCCCCCCCCCCCCCCCCGAAAAAAAAAAAAAATACTGAAAGCTTTGGAATATGTGTGCATAAGTGTGAATATCACTTTTACATGTTTTTTTTTTGTGTTCATGTCATTTTTGGCAATTTCTTGTGTTATAAAAGAGAAGTTACATGCCAATGCTGAAATATGTTGTCTCTTCAACTGTTATATTAGTGTATGAATATGCATAATTATACTTAATAAAAATACAGTTTATCAAAAAAAAAATTACCGAAAAAAATAGTGTACACCAGACACATCCCGCAAACGCCCCGTCACATCTAGACAAACCCCCCCTACATCCAGGCATTTTGCTGACAAAAGCGCACGCAAGTCACCCTTTGACAATCCTGCACACGCCAGTCACATGACAGACACGTCCTGCATACATCACTCACACAACAGACACAACCCACATACGCCAATCCAGCCCACACCCCCCATAACCAACACATTCCACACATCCCCCATAAAACACCCCCCTCCATACCCGGCGCTCCTCATATCCAATCACAAGCCAGACACATTCCTCATACACTAATCACACGCCAGGTGCATCCCGCATATGCCAATCACACGCCAGACACATTCTGCATACACCACTCATACACACTCACACATCCTGCATACACAAATGACATGCTGCACATGTCCTGCATACACAAATCACGCGCCGCACACGTCCCCCATTCACTAATCACACACCGCACACATCCCCCATACACCAATCACACACCACACACATCCTCCATATAACAATCACCCACCACACACATTCCCCATATACCAATCACAAGCCCACACATCCCTCATACATCACTCACACGCTGGACACACACTGATATTTCTGATATTGGTGGACTGCTTTTCTTTGATTGTTTACACAATAGATTTTACTTCATTTTTTTGTTGTGGGAGCATCATCCTTTTTACCCTGCACTGAATACTGGTCAGTTAAGTAGATAATACATACATGCAAACATAACTCATCTAAATACACACAGACATACACACTTCATGCACACACATTACAGACACCTAGATACACATACATTCATATACATATATACTTACTTGTATGGAGGGCAGCTGAGTCGAGAGGTCTCGGGAAGACATAGCGGGTGGTTACATGACAGCAGCTTCCTGTCATGAGCTGCTCTCAGGCCAGTGCATACACCCCTCCTCCACCGTCCCGACCTCCGTGCACAGTCACCGAGGGAGCCGCATTAGTATTATATAGCACGTCAGGTCAGTGTCAGCACGGAGGAGAGGGCTGCTGAGGCAGCAGCTCTTTTAAGATACCGTACTTTTTAGCAGCCCCATGGAGCTGTGAGGAGACCGGGCTGCACCCTAGTGATGCTATATACCATATGACAGGGCCCGGCTGGGCCCCTCTGTGAGTGCGGGTCTCGTAGCAGTCACCACAGCTGCTATGGCAGTAATCTGCCACTGTTTTGGAGTACAGTTCCCATTGAAAATTAATACATGTGCTATAAGGAGGCAGTGGTCAGCCCGTTACAACAAACAACAAATCATTCAAATCATACCCTCTTTAGAGCTATCTATGTTGTCTTTAATTTCTAAAGAGATGATTTGACCATGTTTGATTTACATCACTCATTCCATTTTGTAAAAACGACCCTTTTTCAATGAAGATGCCAGTCAATTACTTTAAATATCTTGGTATCTGGTATACTCAATACAGTGACTGGGATCCCCACTGCTCGGTAGAATGCAGCCACATTTTCTAATCAATAATTCTCAACTGGAGTTCTAATTTTCTCCCTGGTCATTGATTCCTTAAGCTTCCTTAAAAATACTCATTTTAGGCTACAATTATTGTCCTGTAAATTGGTAGCAGAGTAGCTTGGAAATTGGTGAATATTTGTTAAATCTATAACTGGCTGGCATTTTTTAGACTAGTCCCAGCACAAACAATATAAATATAGGTGTGAAGCCATACTTGCAAGAGCTTACAATCTCTAATGAAATAGGCATGAAACAAGATGTAAAAGTTTTGTTTTATACAATGGTCCTGCCATATTTTTTCAAACAAAATGTGGTAGTACATATAAAGCTAAATGTCCCAGTCATCCAGTTATTGCCTGTTTATAAACAGATACAAAGGGCGACATGTAGGAATGGGGCTGTGCCATTTTTTGGGTGTGCTTTGAGCCAACTGTCATAGCCCTTTTCTTTAGATGTATAAAAAAAATATCAATTCTTTCAAAAAAAGAAGTGTTAAAAGGTATTTTTTTACCAATTAACAAGATGTAGGAAAAAGAGGGTTGTCCAGCTTCCCTTAAAATTCCAAAAACTATTTCCAATGATAAAAACAGAACATGGAGCAGTGTACAAGGGACAAAACACCAAAACAATAATGCAAGTCAGCCCTTAATCATGTCTAACATATTTATGATTAAAGGAGTTTTGCCACAAAGTGAGTTCCTTACCTCCTTATCAGCTCAGGGGAGAATATAAACAAATCATGCTGAGTCATGAATGCTGCAGGGGTGAGAGGGAGGGGCTGAGCAGAGAGTGAGGAAGAAGGGAGCGTCTCAAAAGTTTACTCAAATAATAACATTACAACAGTGGATTCTCTATACAGCAAACAGACTCATACACTGCACTTTCTCCCCAGCCCCTTGAAAGCTCCTTCATGTTCCCTGTCATCAGATAAGAAGTGCAAACACGCAAGATCAGCTCCTGTCAGCTCTCCTGGTCCTGTCTAATGTAAACTTTCAGGTAACTAAGGGGGACTGAGCAATGCTGTAGCTCTCACAGGCTTCACTTTTTGTAATCACATATATTTAGAAAAATGATTAAATACCCATTTTGGAGGATCCCACGTCAACATTACATCGTGGCAAATCCCCTTTAAGGGCTCACTTGTAGCCTGAAATGCTTAAGAACGTTGTTTTTTCAGTGTTTTGTCCCTTGTACACTGCTCCATGTTCTGTTTTTATCATTGGATATAAATACATTTTTGGAATTTTAAGGGAAGCTGAACAATCCTCTTTTCACTATATGTATTTCTGTGGTTTGGTTCGCCACTAATCCGTGCATTCTATCCGGTAGATTGGGTGAGCTGGTTTTCTTTGCATTTTATCAATTAACAAGATGCATCTTGTTAGTACTCTTTTGAATGTGTGAAAGAAGCAGGGGTTTGTCATGCAATGCTCCAAAAAAGGACCAAAAATGTGATCAACACCCAATGACCACATTTACAGGTGCTGATGGTTAGACAGAGGGAACCTCCTGCATTTGTAAACCACCAGGATGCTGTAGCTATTACAGACTGCGGCACCTTGGAAGTTAAACTACTAGGATAAAAGATGGCTCTATTCCCAGTCACTACAGTCAGCTCCCACTGCAGTTGGTGCACAGTTTCTGTTCCACACTACCTGAGCTACGCCCAAAGGATTTGTCAACTCTTTCAAGAGCCCAGGAAGTATGATGTGAGTAAGTCTCATTAAATCATCTTTTGAAACAAACCAAATGCAGTTTTTTTTTCTCCACACAACCATTTTAAAGCTCACTTTTAGGGAAATTCCATAAAGTATGCATTCCAGTCTAGCCAGAACAAAACCAGCTATGGCCTTATGGATCCACATGCTAAGTCAGGAAAAACATATCATCTTCTAGTATTTTTACAATAAGATTCAGTGTTCAAGTTAGTCAAAGTAAACCGTAGTATGTTAATATGATCCTACAACATTATGAGCCGCATGTATGAAAACTGTCTAGGTCTAAAACTCACTTTGTTGGCCATAGCAACCAATCAGAGGGCCCCTTTCATTTCATATAGTGCTCTGGAAAATGAGAGGGGCGTGCTGATTTGTTGCTATGGGCTAAAGTGAGTTTTAGACCTGGACAGTTTTCATACATGTGGCCCTATGTGCCTATATAAATAGGATAACATTTCTGATAATTGACCTAGATGGAATAGGGTCCCCTTCTTTACAGCTGGAACATACAGTACTAAATTCTGATTTTTATGACATTTTGTCTATACTCTGTTTTATACTTCCATCAAGGGTATATGTCCATAACATATATCTCCAACAGAAGCCACTGACATGCCATTTAATTTGAGTTGGCTATTAACGCGCATTGTAGAAAACATAAAGGGAGACAAGTATGAAAATTGTCTAGGTTTAAGACTCTTTGTTGCCCATAGCAACCAATCAAAGCTCCCCTTCCATTTTCTCAGAGCACTATATGAAATGAAAGGGGAGCTCTGATTGGTTGCTATGGGCAACAAAGAAAGTTTTAGAATAAAGACAGTTTTCATACATGAGGCCGATTTGCATGTTTTTTAATGGTGTCCCTCAGTATAGCGAGAACTACACTTTCCTATATGTCTAGGTATACCCATCTGGTACATGCCAAAAGGACATCCTTTTGTAATATTCTGAGTGCATGAGAGCCTAAAGACACTTTCAGCATGTGTGCTGGCAACTATTCTAGTGCATACAATGAATAAGTAAAGAAAAAACGTTTGAGCCCAGCCTCACTAGTGTTATTTTCTATTCTATTCCATCTCATTACTCTTTTTGATCTTAGAGCATTTTATTTGTCTCAATAGTTTGTGAAAATAGGTAGCTTTAGATCATGACCATTATCTTTCCCTGTGAACCTCTACAATTTTCAGTATATATTTGAATGTAAAAGACCACACACTATGTTTTAGGCTTTATGTAGCCTAAGTATGTTTGTGTTACTCTGAAGAGAAATTGCTTGTCTAAATTGTATCTCTGTGACACAAGGAACAAATGTTGTTATCTAATGTATCCATTCCGGAGAGCACAGTTCAATAACAGCCTCACAGCTAATATAATGTCACTATAAACCAAGCATGACATATAAACACAAACACTGGGTAATCATGTATCTGCTCTCTCATGTGGAAACCATAATTGCAAAAGGTCAAAACATAACACGCTCATTTTAAAACTATGCACGATATGTGACATTGGCGTGGTGGTGTCTAATTCCGTACTTCGGTTTGTTGTGTAACAGCCGATTCAGCAATTAAGTGGTTAAGGATGTTAGGCTTCAAAAACCCAGAGGCATAACAACAAGTCCGCACAGCATGTTAGGAAGGTCCTCTATTTGTTCTATGTAAACTGTATTATTTCCTATTGCAATTTCATTACTTGACATTTCCACAACACATGACATTTCAGTCCGAGGATAATAAAGACTTCGATGATAAACAGAGCACTAGGAACAAATATACATTTCCTGACATTTTATTGCTCTTTTTTATTAATACAAAAAGGTCGGTGTTAATAAACATAGCTTTAGATCCATCTATCTAGGAAAACAGTCAAGTAGAAATAGTTTGTTTAAATTAAATAAGAGCTAAAAATACTTTAAAAACATCAAATATAAACTACTTGATGTTGGCAGAACTTAAAGAAAAACTTGAATCCGCATGGTGCTGATAACACCCATCAGGCATGCAAACTGTTGAGCAGAAATTTATAAATTGCAAATAGGTCCTTCTTAGGTTCAACACTGGTTTGACCCAACTTCAGGTTTGAGATGTCCTGAACCCAAAATTTGTATCCAGCTTTAATCCTGACCTAAATTGAGGTAATAGTTTAGATTTTGTTATAGTATTTTACAGGTTAATTTACCATTCAGTGGTGATCCCAGTGCAGGATTGGATTTGGGTCGATCTGTATTGAATTACCTAGATTCAGGTTGAAATTGACAGTGACTAGTGATGAGCGAACCCTAAAAGTTCAAGTCAAACTTCGAACTTAGAGGCATTCGGTTTGAGGTTCGATCCGAACTAAAACCCCATTAAAGTCAATGGGAGAAGAAGTTCGGGTACATTTTTATACCTAAACAGAAGCTATAAATTACCATCCATAACAGTAAACTGGATACGTGGAACAACTTAGTGAAGAAAATTTGGCTCTAAGAATGAACAGAAAAAAATTGAGAGGCTAAAATACTTCATTCCTTTCAATGACTAACTGAAAAGATGAGGACTGCAGGGGCATAGCTATAGGAGGTGAAGCGGTAGCAGCTGCTATGGGGCCCTGCATTCTGAGGGGGCCCAAAAGCCCCTTTGACACATAGGAGATTTGGAAATTATGTGTTATACAATTACTGAACCCCCAAAACGGCAAAAATCAACTTTTCTGCAATCAGAATAATTTTCAGCAACCAACCACTATTTTAAATAGATTTGTTTCTATAGGAGATTTGGTAACAGTGTGTTATGCAATAACTGGACCCCCAAAACTGGCAAAAATTTACTTTTGGGCACTGAGTATCATTATATGAATATGATGTATATGAGAGTTAGGCGTAATGTGAGCCTGCAAATGTCGCCAAATAACAGCTTCTGGGTGTGGGAAAGATGCAGCCAGCAATACCAAACTCCCTATTACTGTCTATGATTCCCTAAGCTTGCTGTACACCCCCCCCCCCCTAATTCACGACCTATCTAATCTAACTAGCCATTTTTTCTGAGTTAAATCGCTAAGAAACAAATCTGGTGACTTCATGCATGCACGCAAGAAAGCAGACAGAGAGCAGTCTCTACAGTACAGAGAGTGAGCTGGAAATGGCGTTTACAAGGCAATACAGTGAAATATATAACATGAACATGTGATTTTAGCAGCCAGTGAGAACACTACACCTCAGCGATGACATTTTTGACATTTCTCTGTGCTCTGCACTGATTGGATGGCCGCCAAAAGTGCAGGAAGCAGTTAAAAATTAAACTAAAACTGTTGTGTCGAACGCGCTTGTCGAACTCGAACTTTACTGAAACGAACCGTAAAAAGTTCGGTTCGGTTCAATTTCGAGAAAATCGAAAAGTTCCATTCGAACTTAACTTTTCTCGAACGATTCAATCAACACTAAGGGAGACATGTATGAAGGAATTCACTTTGCAGTGAATTGTCGAGTCTCGTTTTCAGTGTATAACGCGCCTGAATGTATGAAAGTGTTTTTTGTGCATCCATAAATGGAGTCTAAAGTTCAACGTGCCTCGCCTATGTGTTAGGCATATTATGAAACTTAGGTGCATTAGTAATGCTCCTAACATGAATAAAGGCTATAGATAGGTTGAAAAAAAAGTCATTAGAATAGCATGTCAGTAAATAGAAACTATGGTACTGATCTTGCTTGATGGACCACAGGTCTCAGCAAGACCAGTGGTGTGCTGGCTCTTGCTGTATGTAGAATAAAGGGTGAGAGCATCAAAAATTTCAAATTTAATGTAGTAAAAATTAAAAATTGTAAAAACTGAACAACATTATCAGTGGATTATTTAATGTAAAACTAGTTTTAGATTCTGTTAAATTTAAATGCATTTTATAGGAGATATTTTTATGTTCTTGGAATATTATATATTTTTAGATTAATTTTATATGGCAAAATTTTTTATTAAATTTAAATAATTTAATTTTACATAGTTTGATAATTATCATACATTACTTTTTATTATTATGCTGGTGTAAATTGAGAAGTAAGGGACATTTTTTGCCCCAATGGCAAATCCAGCTCCACTTCGACTCCTCAGGCTCAGGCAGACCACAATGAAATAGGTCTGCCTGTTGGAGCAGTAATGCGCTTAGTTTTGCCAAACCACATTAATATATGTGCCTAATATATATGTGTGGTGTGACACGCCCCCAGAACGCCCCCTCATGTAAGGCGAATTAGAAAGTATTGAGTCTTACGAACAATGGGCCTAACACAATAGGCGCATTAGACATCGAAGACTGCTCACTTAGGCGCATTTTATGCCAGAAAAGGGTGAAAAACCCGATTATACATGTCTCCCTAATAGTGACCCAAGTCTGACCAAAAAAGCATGACATTAATTGTAATTCATTATTAATCATTCCTACTTTTTGTAGAGATTAGTTGGAGAAATATTGTGAATGATAGCCAACTCCACCCATCAGGGGGATGTGTCTGACACATATGTGGGATAATTATGTTAAAAAAAATCACAGAAAAAATTCCTCAGAATCTAATAGTATCTATGTGGATTTGGAACAACAAACCAGTCACTGAGAAAATCCTAAACAAATCCAAACTCTAAAATTTAACTTTTAATATATACCCATAAAAATACGATATCTAATCCAAAATCTATCTAAATCAATATATATAAACACTACTATACTTTCCCTACACTTATCCTCAAATAGACCAAGTAATCGTCCCGATAAGGACGGCCTTGTCTTTGTAGGCTCACCCTATTAAATCACTTTGTGTCCCTATCAAACACCAGAAATATTAGCATAGATATATCTCTGTACAGTGTTTAAGGATATATCAAAATCCAAATACAGTTATCATTATTCATAAAAAATCCCATATAAAGTACTCAAGGGCTCACAGTCCACTGATATGAATACTGCAATTTTTCTTTTAATCATAGGGTAAATGTCTATATCTATCGTCCGTGTAGGGAACATAAGATACATTTATCCAGCATCATTTCAAGATACATCAAACCTTATCCTCGACGCGTATCCCCCCTCCATATTATAGGGTTCATCAGGAGGATCTCCTAGGGGACGTCACACTGACTCAAGATAGTAGTCTCTTTGATAAGCTTGATTTAATAGGGTGAGCCTATAAAGACTAGGCCGTCCTTATCGGGACGATTACTTGGTCTATTTGAGGATAAGTGTAGGGAAAGTAGATAGGGACAATGTGTTTATATATATTGATTTAGATAGATTTTGGATTAGATATCGTATTTTTATGGGTATATATTAAAAGTTATATTTTAGAGTTTGGATTTGTTTAGGATTTTCTCAGTGACGGGATACTTATGTGAACCATGGTTTGGCTCTGGTTTCTAATATTCTATTGTCGAGATCCTACCCATCATACACATGAAATATTTGATCCCCTAGCAATTTAATTTGCATGTGGACCATCTAAATTTACCCAAATTCCTAAAAATTCAATTCCTTAATATTTCCAATTCTTTGTTTTCCTGAGTAATAAATGATGGCAGAGGTGTCTGAAGTTCACTTATCCATGTCCCCCTCTGTACTTTTTACTCACATCAACTCAATATCTTTCAATCGACAACTATCTTATGTATTTGGCCAAGATTAAAACGTTAGTTACTGAATATAGCCAGATTGGTACACTCTACCTTTAAGCAAGGTTGGATTCCTATTATACTGTTCACATGTATAAATACTAAATACAAAAAAAAGTGGTGGGGAGCAGAAAATTCAATGTAGTCTTATGTCCAAAGAAGGGTGAATACACTTTCACATCATGTTGAAAGATCATGTAATTCTTAAGTGAGCCTCAGTTGACCAGCTAATTAGTATGGTAGCTGTTCTGCTTTAAGATTCCTTCGTCAGTGTTCTTCATGCAGTGTTCCTCATGTAGCACAAACCCTACAAAAAATGCAAATGGATCAAAAAGTTGGTTTGTGTTTTTCATTTTCTGAACTTATCTTCACCATAATAAAGAACTATTTTTGCCTAGTAATTAAAAAAAAAAAAAATTAGCTTTTGTAGAAAATGTCCATTCTTTTTTTATCTATGGTAAAGTAGTTGTGTAGCCAACAAAAATGTGTACTATGTATATACATATGTTATTACTTTTATCCTTTTATTTTTATATGCTTTACATTACTATTGCAAACAGATGACACTGTTTCCAAAGGCTTCAAAGGCAATTGATACTTATCTTCATAATTCTTTTACGCTTAGACAGATTTGGTTTCTTAGAAATTCCCACTCATCAGGTCCAAATCAGCCATTATAAAGGAAAAATTGGTCCATCTTGGTAATATCAATAGTATAATAACATACACCATGTAATCCCCACACCGTGTCCAAAATCTAAGGATTTTACCATTTATATTTACCATGTGTGCATAATGAAAATGAGCCAAGGTCCTGTGTATTTATAAATCTTCTAACATAGTACAAAAAATAATCAAGAATTCACATAGTAAAAGGGCAAAGTTTTATACTCCGGTACTTTTCATGCAGCAGTGTTTTAAAAAAGTACAGACTTTTTGTCTGTATGAGCAAAAAAAGTAAAATGTTTCCTTTTAAAATACCAAGCTCTCTTTTTTTATAAACCATTTTAACCTACTCTTGCACATAGCAACAACCTTTCTATTATCCATGAAGAATATATAAGGTTCTTTGCTTTAGCAGCAAAAAAAGAAAACTACTCCCTTTAATGGTAATAGAAGACATGGTTCACTTGTTAGATCTACTAGTGCATCTCAAAAAATTATAATATCAAGTCAAATAGAGAAACCCATATCTTCCATAGACTATTTACACATAGTGTGATATACTCCAAGCGTTTATTTCTTCAAATGAAAACCCAAAATTCAGCATCTGAAAATTAGAGTAATGAGAGAAAAGTCAATAATATTGTCACAAGCAAAGATTTCCTAAGTCAATATATGTCTTTCTCTATTTGATTTGAATTACGGACATAAATTAGCTTTTTAATGATATTCTAAAGTTTTGAGTTGCACTAGTATGTAGAAACTGCATGTGCCACTATGAGATGTGTCAGTAGTGGAGAATAGCATTGATTGAATTATTAGCAAGACTTTTTACATGTAAAATCCAACATAAAAAAATTTATATACTGATGTAAAAAAAAAAAAAAAAAAAAACAAAACGAACAATATGGAACCATAGACCTCTTTGGATGCTATACTTTGGTTCTCTACAAGTCTTATCTTGTACAGAACCTGAAATGTCCATTAGACAATAGGCTGGATTTATGCACTCAAATTGAGAACACTGTTATGGTCACATCCTGGAGATGTGAATTCTCTAAACTATAGTCTATTTTTAGCACTGGCTTTTTAATTTATTCGTATCAAAAAACAGTTTTTTAGTGACAGAAGTGGCTGCCATGGTAAATATACCTGACATGTTAAAAGGTCATGTAATCAAGAATGTCATATGGTGTTGATTGCTGCATGTAAAGGACTTGTTGGTCTTAGTGAAAAATTGTTACTTCTGTGCTCTCTTCATGTAGTGTCATAATAATTAGATCTTGGGATGGATCAACGAAAGTTAATATTTTGTAAACCAAGACTAATGGACTTGTCCAAATTTGTTTGTCTTTGAAAGTGTGTTTAAGACTCAGTTGACAACTTTTAGGCTAGGCCCACACAGCATAGAACAAAAACTCAGAGAAAACCAAATCCTAAAATCGTGAATAAACGTTTTTTGTCAAGTTCTTGTCAAAAAACGCCAAAAAAGGTAGTTTTTTTTAGTGGTTCAAGTTAAAAATGTTCTACCATTTTACTGCTGTGCAGTTTGCGTAAGTCTAGGCAGGTTAGACAAGGCAGATCAGAACATGGACGGAGTGGGGAGCATCCAAGTAGGACAGCTCATACAAACTATAGAAAGGAATGAAAGCAAACATAAGGTGATCTGAAGAGGAAGAATCAACTAGTCTGTTTACAAGTGTAACGCTACGTCTACATGGCATTGGACAAAAAACTCACTGAAAACCAAATTCTAAAAACGTTTTGTGGCGTTGGCGCATTTTTACGCGCGTTTTTCTGCAGAAATGCAAAGAATTAGAATTGATATGGATTTCTGCATAAAACTCCACCTAAAAACTTGTCCATCGCTTTAGATAGACTCAAATAGTAAAATTTCTGCCCTGCTCATTTGTTTTTTGCAACATGTTTCAAAAAACGAGCAGCAAAAAACGAGCAGAAAATCTATGCAACCTCTTTTCAGTCATTTTTTTCAGCGTTTTTAGAAAATGACAAACGCAAAAAAAATTGTTTTTCTGTGCTGTGTAGACGTAGCCTAAAAAGACCACCCCAATATATAAGGCGCACTTTACAGATGATCACAGTGTCCAGGCGGTATACAGAGGTCCTACACCACATATCCAATTTTCAATTACATATAAAAACCACCTTCCTAAAGCCTAAAAAGAGGCAGAACAACCAAAGCAAACATTAGACTTCTACATACACACTCCTCACATCTAGGATGTATTTTCTCATCACCTACATGAGAAAAAACAAGGAATAGGCTGCAAACTGAGTAACAGGGTATGAATGAACCCCAGGGCAGCCTTTATCATATGTTAGAAATAGTTTTTTCTATGGGGAAGTTATCCATAGCCTTTAAGCAGGTCACGGACATGAAATATTATTAACATGTACAGAGAAACTGTGTCAGATTCATATGGTTAAAGAAAGTTTAGAAATTAACCAAAGGATTCTACCCTCTCACATAAAACAATTAGCACATCAAACCTTCCATGATAAGGGAAAAATTAACCCAACACAGGTAATTTTACCAGGTGAAATTTACCAAATATTGGCATAAACAGTCAGAGCTGTTGATTTTGACAAACAATAATTTTATGCCTGTCTGCAAGAAAATATTATAAAAACTGAAAAAATATTGGTCCATTTTTTTTTTACCACCGTTATAGCCACTGAACACAAATTAAAGAAAGGCACGAGAGCACACTATTCCCTGCCAGTTCTTAGCGCAAAGATAAACTTGACAGATAAAGCAACATGAAATCACAGCACAGAATATTATCTTAAAGGGGTTTTATCGTTACAAAGATCATGTCTCAGATTATGGGGACAGTAAAAATAAGCACTTTTGTAATTGGGTTGCATTACCTCTGTCACTTGGTTTAGCAGATATAAGCATCTCTGTAAATCTGTCTTCTATTTCTGCTGTTGCTGGTCAGAACGCCCCCTGGTTGATTCTCGCACCCTAGACACGCCCCCTGTACTGTGATTGGCTGGCTGACATTTCATTCAGCTTGTTGGGATACGCCCCTAGACAGGAAAACCCCGGCCACGCCCCCTGCGCTGTGATTGGCTGCCTGCACACTCTGTGTTTACTCCCCTCTGAGCTGTTAAAATCGATAGTGAAACCAAGGTCTGCTGGCTCTATGTACATCTCCCAGCTCTATGGTGATGATCTGGGCAATGACTGGCTGTTTAAAGGGCTTTTGCCAAGAGGTTGATTCACCTCCTCACAGGTCCAATCCTTAAGCTGCTACTTTGAAAAGAGGGTGTTCTGTTCCTCAGATCGAATGCAAGCCCCGCCTCCTTATGACGTCATCACCTGTAGTGTATAACATAAGGTTTTCTACACTGCATCTGCATAAGCTGCTTATATAGTGCAGTGCATAGGTGATTATCCCTCAAAAACAGAGGTTGGGAGTTCAAGCCCCACCAGTAGTTTTTTTTTTTTTCTTTAAAATTTGTACACATATGTAAAGATATGAAAATATATGTGTAGACATCTATAATTTTATTCATATACACACACAAAGCTCCCCTATATAGTGTCCTATCCTTGCAGTCACACCAAGCACTTCCAACATACGTGATACAATGCATATATTCTGGGGATGAGACATGATATAGGGGAGCCCTGTATGTGTATATATATCATTATAGAGATTAACATATATATTTTAGGTCTCTCTACATATGTGTAGAATTTAGGGGGTAAAAAAAAAATATACCCTGTGAGGGACTAGAACTCCAAACCCCTTCATTGTAAAAGCAATAGTCTACCACTGCTCTTCCTCTGCACCACCAGCCCAAGTTAGTTACCAGCTGAGCAGGGCCTTCTCTCAAAGCTGATTTGCTTCTCCCCCCATTGTTTTCACTCACATGTCATTGACAGCAAGCAGAGATCTTTACTTGAAGCTGACATTTGTAGTTGAGTAAAGATCTCTGCCTGTTGTCAGTACAATTTGGATGAACACCACTAGAAATAACAGCTGCTGGCTTTCAGTTGTGTGTAAACTAAGACATATGACAGGTGCTTGCTGGAGTTTGGAACCTCAAGGCTGCAGACATAAGCAGACAGGATGCTACAGAGCTGTTATATCCAGACAACCTTCTGCATCCTCTGCTTTAAACAAAATGATGATGTCACAGTTCTTCAGTGAGGGGAGACACGCCTCCTAGGATGAGAGGCACGCCTGCTGACAGGAGAGACACGCCCCTGGATTTCAAACTCAATCTGAGAAAATTAGCTGAACAGCACGAGCAGCTCAAACGATAACACCCCTTTAACTTCTTCAATGCTTCTCACTGGAAGAAAGCTGTGATATCACCATGAATCTACACTCTGCTACACCTATAAATAGTATATTTAAAAAGAAAAATAAAGGCGCACTTACTAATGGACACTGCAGCACTTCTTTTTGACAGATATGATTTAGTTAACTTCTGAATTATTCATCAGGGATTCAAAAAAATTCTATCATGAGTAATTTGATATATATCAAATATATGTTCTTTTTTTCCCCCAAAATTGTTGTATAAATTTGCAATGCACATCTTTAAAGGGACACTACCATCACATGTTTTTCTTCACATATTGAAAAGCAGCAACTGTTGCATTGCTGTTTCTTTTTGCAAAAAAAATAGTTTTCTTTTATATATAAATACCCATAAGTACAGTACATCCTGATTTGTTTTTCTCTTGATGGTTTTCATCCAGGCACACTGTGGGCCTGAGAGGGGTAATTGTTATCAGTAGTTATAGGTGTGAAGAAAGCTGGAAACCTCCTCATTGCAGAAACGATTAACCTATAATGCTTTCACATATTGCTTTTTGTCTAAAGAACAATGGAGCGATCATTCTGCCATTATTTGTAATGAGACTACATGCAGATCAACAACTACATTAAACTGAGGTTAGTCTGCCTAGCCATATAGGAGTTGTATCTCTTTACTATCACAGCTTTAAAAAAAGAACATTTTATATGTAATTTTTTCTTGCATAAGATTGCCGAAATAAAGAAAAAAATACTTTCAAAAATTCTAAAACTAAGTTGTTTTCCACAAATATTGATATTAACAAAAATACCCCTTTCTGACATAAGTGTCCCTTTAAATTCTATAGAACTTTTAAAAATATTTACAGAGTGGGTAATGGTGAGATAAACAGGGGAACTGTAACTAATTTGAAGGATAGTGTACATTTTTCCCCTAAATCTGAACAAAAATGAAACATTCAAGTGATTGTGTTTCTTAATTCTGTGTTACAAATCCTGGCTTCTAACATTCAATACATTGAGTTAATATACATATTGTTAGACTTTACAGACATCAATTCTCCAATGACTCCAGTGTCAATCTCCTATTGAAAAGGATATGTATTACTTAGCATGCAATATAACCTAGGCCATAAGAGGAAACACATTAGCAATAAACCAATACATCGGGGCCTGTTCTGAGCCTTTATTCCCCTGCTCCCTTTGGTCCTTATCAGTCAGATAAAAGTCTCTGATACTGAGAGCTTTATTGCTTTTGGAAATGTCCCAACAAGGGTTGAAATTAATGAAATGCCATAAAAATGTGTTTCATCCTAAGTGCATATGACTTTGCCCTGAACAGCAGGAATGAATTTTCTGAGAATAAGTTAAATTACTGTCTTTATGTTACACCAAAACTTCAAGGCAGGGGAGTTCCCAATCTGTGGTTTACATATGCGGTATTACTGATATATGGCAAAACGTCTGTTTGCTTCACAAACTTTTATGATCTCATTATTTTATATTTATGTAAAGCTTACCTTCTGCAAAAAAATATTAAAATGCATCCAATAGTGTATTAACCCTCTGAAAAGTAGAAACACAGATTATGAGCATGTGTGATATTCAATCTACACCACTACCCAGGAAGTTTTTGATTCCCTTAGTGACTTTATCATAAGGTCAAATTTCATCTTTTCGAATTTCTCAGTCTTCATATTTTAGGTAGACTACGATCGTAAGATTTCTTATGCCACCAGACTGTATAGCTCTTGATTTGATGGACAAAATCTTGGGACAAACATGCGGAAATATTATTATTATTATTATTTATTTTAGAGCGCCATTAATTCCAAGGCGCTGTACATTCAAGGGAATTACATACATAACAAGTGTTGAACAAATACAATGGTGACGAAAAATGACTAGTAAGTGATACAGAGAGGATAGAGGACCCTGCCCGTGAGGGCTTACAATCTACAAGGAGAAGGGGCGAGACAGAAGGTGTGGGGCAGACATGTTTGTGGGCCGGTGTACTGGTGGTGGGGTTAGTGTAGGTTATAGGCTATCCTGAAGAGATGGGTTTTCAGGTTGCTTTTAAAACTGGTGAAAGTTGGGGAGAGTCTGATGTTTTGGGTAAAGGAGTTCCAGAGAATGGGTGAAGCATGAGTGAAGTCTTGGAGACGGTTATGTGAGTAGCTGATAAGAGGGGAGCAGAGGAGAAGGTCCTATGAGGAGCGGAGATTGCGTGAGGGGAGGTATTTGGAGATTAGAGCAGAGATGTATGGAGGGGAGAGGTTATGGAGAGCCTTGTAGGTGAGGGTTAGTAACTTGAACTGAATTCGCTGGGCAATGGGTAGCCAGTGAAGGGATTGACAGAGGGGAGAGGCAGAGGAGTAGCGAGGAGAGAGGTGAATCAGACGGGCAGCAGAGTTGAGGATGGTTTGAAGGGGAGCAAGAGTGCTGGATGGGAGGCCATAGAGGAGGATGTTGCAGTAGTCGAGGCGGGAGATGACAAGGGCGTGGACTAGCATTTTTGTAGTGTCAGAGTTGAGGAATGGGCGGATGCAAGAGATGTTTTTCAGGTGGAGGCGGCAGGCAGAGGTGAGGGCTTGGATGTGCGGTTTGAAGGATAAAGAGGAGTCAAAGGTTATCCCAAGGCAGCGGACTTGTGGAGCTCGTGAGAGGGTGTAGCCATTAACAGTAATAGAGAGATCAGGTGGAGGGATGGAGTGGGACGGTGGAAAGATGATGAATTCAGTTTTATCCACATTTAGTTTTAAGAGACGGGAGGAGAAGAAGGAGGATATGGACGATAGGCCTTCTGGTATCCGGGAGAGGAGAGAGTTAATATCAGGGCCAGAGATATAAAGCTGGGTGTCGTCCGCGTACAGGTGTTATTGAAAGCTGTGTGAGGGTTTGAGCTGACCCAGACCTAGAGTGTAGATAGAGAAGAGTAGTGGGCCCAGGACTGAACCCTGGGGGACACCAACAGAGAGCGGGCGGGAGGAGTAGGTGGTGCAAGAGTGAGAGACACTGAATGTCCGTTCAGAGAGGTATGAGGAGATCCAGGAAAGAGCCAAATCCGTGATGTCGAGGGAGGAGAGGATTTGTAGCAGGATGGAGTGGTCGACCGTGTCAAAGGCAGAGGACAGGTCTAAGAGGAGAAGCAAAGAATATTGACGTGAGGCTTTGGCAGTTACTAGGTCGTTGGTGACTTTAGTTAGGGCAGTTTCAGTGGAGTGGTTGGGTCGGAAGCCTGATTGGAGTGGGTCAAGGAGAGAGTTGGAGGAGAGGTGGGAGGACAGTTGAAGATAGACATGCTGTTCCAGGAGTTTGGATGCAAAAGGAAGCAGTGAGATGGGGCGATAGTTGGACAGTGAGGAGGGGTCGAGAGATGGTTTCTTAAGGATAGGTGTGATGGTCGCATGTTTAAATGAGGAAGGGAAGATGCCAGAGGTTAATGATAGATTGAAAAGGTGGGTGAGGGCTAAGAAAATGACAGTGCTGAGGTCTGGGATGAGGTAGGATGGCAGTGGGTCAAGGTTACAGGTAGTGAGGTTGGATTTTGACACTAGAGAGGAAAGGTTATCGTGACTAACAGTGGGAAAGCAGGTTATGGAAGTGTTCACTGGGGACTGTGTCAGGGTAAGGGTGGGTGGTGGCGATGGTGGAGGTATAGAGGTGGGCAGTGGGGACTGTGGGGTGAAGCTTTCTCTGATGAGGTTGATCTTATTTAAGAAATGAGTGGCAAAATCGTCCGCTGATAGGAGAGATGGGGGAGGAGGTGCTGGGGGGCAAAGGAGAGAGTTGAAGGTGTTGAATAAATGTCTGAGGTTGTGAGACAGGGAGGATATGAGAGAGGTGAAGTAATCCTGTTTGGCGGTGGTGAGTGCAGACTTAAATGTGTGTAGTGATTGTTTGTATGAGGTGAAGTCGTCGGTGGAGCGGCTTTTCTTCCAGCGGCGTTCAGCAATTCTGGAAGCTCGCCTCAGCTGTTTAGTGGAGTCTGTGTGCCAGGGTTTAGTGATGTTTAGTGATGTTTAGAAAGTTTTTAACAGTTTTATGGCTATTAAAATATTGGTCACTCTAGAAATCTAGATTTCAATTACTTTTAATTTACTTCTATGACAAAATAAAGAGATTTAGGGCGACCTGTATGAACAGGGCTGCACCAGATATCTGGCGTCTTTTCAGCCCGATAGCAGGCACAGCACCGTTCATATATTTTCAAAACGGGAGGTGGTGCACACTAGAACAGTAGCAAAGCTATAGATTTATAGCTTTCCTGCGGCATTTCTAGGCGCATTACAGTCGGATCAGATATACCACTTTCAAAGTGGTATACCTGATCCAAACTGTCGCCCTAGTGCTGGAATGCGCCTGATTTATGAACCCGCTCTACAGCGGGTCATAAATCAGGCGCATGCCATGCCTTTTTTAATCACATGAAATTTGGTGTGTAAACGCCAAATTTCATGCATGTCGCCTTTAATGTGCTACGTGGTAAATACATTCTACTAAAATGTATTTTTACAAACGTATAAATTCTTTATATAGTAGTCATATTATGTGTCACGGGTGGGCATTATTGGTTCCCAGTACACAAGGGGACCCACTACCACCCTAAAAGCAAAAAATAGCTTCCTACTGTCTATTAAATTATAGATAAGAATTTTTGCTAATGCATTCAAAGCTCACACTTATTAGCCATTTTTAGCCAGATAACTGTTCAAAAGTTATTTAAAGAGAACCTGTCACATAGTTTTTGCCCCCCTGGCTGAGGACAGCACAAGGTAGTGGCAGACATGCCGTTTCCAGTGCTGTGTCCCTTATTCTGTAAGATGCTGTAGTTTTCGTGTATTTAATGCTCAAATCTGCAGTTTTCAGGCAGAAGAGTCATTTGAAGAGTCATTCAGAGTGTCAGTTTTTTTCAAACCCCGCCCATCTGAGGCTTGCCCCGCCCACCTCAACTGACAAACCTATTACTTTGAATAGGTAGAAACATGTGAATAACTGTCAGTGGGCGGGGCTAGCCTTTGGTGGGCGAGCTAACACCTACTCATGAATAAGATTTGAGGGGTAAATACTCTAAACTGCAGCATCTTACAGAATAAGGGACACAGCGCTGGAAACAGCAGGTCTGACACTAGCTTGTGCTGTCCTCAGCAAGGGGAGCACAACCTATGTGACAGGTTCCATTTAACTGCCAACCCACTTCTACCTAATATGTGTGACCGGTATTGCATTTCAGATTTGGTTCAAATTCAACCTAAATCTAAGTGATTTAATTTGGATCAGCCTGAATAAAGTTTTGGTAAAAATCACCCAAAAAAATTACCCCTAACTTAAGGTTACAGTTAGGGTTAAAGAAAAAATATTTTTTTTCTCAACTTTTTTCAAACCAGTGTCTAACCAAAGAGGGACCTATTCGACGAACACTAATGAAAACCTTAAAGGGGTTTTATCGTTACAAAGATCATGTCTCAGATTATGGGGACAGTAAAAATAAGCACTTTTGTAATTAGGTTTCATTACCTATGTCACTTGGTTTAGCAAATATCAGCTTTGCTGCAAATCTGTCTTCTATTTCTGCTGTTGCTGGTCAGAACGCCCCCTGGTCGATTCCTGTGCCCTAGACACGCCCCCTGCACTGTGATTGGCTGGCTGACATTTCATTCAGCCTGTTGGGATATGCCCCTAGACAGGAAACGTCATGGCCATGCCCTCTGCGCTGTGATTGGCTGCCTGCACACTCTGTGTTTACTCCCCTCTGAGCTGTTAAAATTGATAGTGAAACCAGAGTCTGCTGGCTCTATGTACATCTCAGCTCTAGGGGGAAGGATCTGGGCAATTACTGCCTGTTTAAAGGGCTTTTGCCAAGAGGTTGTTTCACCTCCTCACAGGTCCAGTCCTTAAGCTGCTACTTTGAAAAGAGGGCGTTCTGTTCCTCAGATCGAATGCAAGCCCCGCCTCCTTATGACATCATCATCTGTAGTCTATAACATAAGGATTCAACACTGTATCTGTATGAGCTGCTTGTGTAGTACAGTGCATAGGTGATCAGCTTGGCAAGACAGAGGTTTTCTTTTTTTTTTCTTTGTAAAGATATGAAAATATATGTGTATACATCTATAATTTTATATATACACACACACACAGAAAGCTCCCCTATATAGTGTCCCAGCCTCACAGTCACACACCAACATATGTGATACAATGCATATACTCTTGGGGATGAGACATGATATAGGGGAGCTATGTATGTGTATATATATCATTATAGAGATTGACATATATATTTTAGGTCTCTCTACATATGTGTAGAATTTAGGGGGGGGGGAATATACCCTGTGAGGGGACTAGAACTCCAAACCCCTTCATTGTAAAACCAACACTCTACCGTTACACCATCAGCCCAATTCAGTTACAGGTTGAGCAGGTTCTTCTCTCAAAGCTGATTTACTTCTCCCCCCACTGTTTTCACTCATATCACTGACAGCAAGCAGAGATCTTTACTTGAAGCTGACATTTGTCCTTGTATTGAGTAAAGGTCTCTGCCTGTTGTCAGTACAATTTGGTTGAATACCACTAGAACAGAAGTAAAAGCTGCTGGCTTTCAGTTTGTAAACTAAGAGATATAATAGATATAATAGGTGCTTGCTGCAGCTGGTGGAGCCTCAAGGCTGCAGACATAAGCATGCAGGAGGCTACAGAGCTGTTATATCCAGACAACCCTCTGCATCCTCTGCTTCAAACAAAATGATGATGTCACAGTTCTTCAGTGAGGGGAGACAAGCCTCGTGGGAAGGGAGACACGCCTGCTGAGAGGAAGAACACGCCCCTGGATTTCAAACTCAGTCTGAGAAAATTAGCAGAACATCACGAGCAGCTCAAACGATAAATCCCCTTTAACTTCCAATGATAGCAAGCAAACACATTCTCTATTCATGTGTTTGCCTGTTAAATCTTTTTCATCTACTTGCATCAATTATCCTTACAGTCTAGTTCTATATCAGAGGTGTCAAACTCAGTCAGTGGGCCAAAAGTAAAAATTTGGATAAAGTCACGGGCACCTAAATACTTACTAAACAAAAAAGTTACAATTGAGGAAGTATTTCCTCCTCAACAGATATAAGGATGAACCTTTCATATGGAAACAAACTTGAGTGGGTTATCTAGAGAACAATAAACTGATGACCTATCCTGGACAGGCCATCAATTTGGGATCGGTCGGGCACTGAGTGTCAGCGCCGCTTCCGGTAGTAGCACACAAGGGAAATGAAGCTGAAGCGAGTCATATCTCCTGTGCTGTGGTTGGCTCAGGTTACTGCAGAGCAGCCCTCACTCATGGTGAATGATACGTCACAGCACTGCTCCTACCCACTTTGGTACAGCTGATCTGTGTGTTTGCTGAGTGTCAGCACCTAATGATCAGCTATTGATGGCCTACCTGTCTTTTATTTGGCTATTTTAGTGCTTACCTATGTATGACAGTGTAATACCTTATAAATAATAGTCATCAAATAATACACCTATACATGGAACAAATATACCATACAAATGATTGTTATAAAAAAAAAAAATAACCTCCTACAACACCAACACACAATAATAATACTACTTAAGGATCAAATAATACTGCCAGACCATGATCAAATGCAACCACCACATGTGACCACCATCAGTTGTACAAAGGCACTCTACAGACATATATTACCACCATACAGTGATAGATAACCAGTGTACACAGGCTCTGCAGACATGCAGTGACCAGATAGTGGTAGATAATAGTTGTATGTAGGCTCTGCAGACATATAAGTGATTACAGTGCAGTTACATTTAGTGACTCACAGGAGACATTTCCTCTGATTGGAGTTGTTCACTTTCATTTTTTTTTCTCAATCCGGCCCAGACCGCTATGATGACTTCTCCTGGTCACAACTTGCCTCTGCAGATTTTACCACTCAACGATTTTAGTATCCTTACTTGTCCAGCACCTACAGTTGAAACCAGAAGTTTACATACACTATAAAAAAAGAGACATATGCATGTTTTTATCACTGTCTGACATGAAATCAGGATAATCCTTACCCATTTTAGGTTAATTAGGATTACCAAAATTATTTATATTTGCCAAATGCCAGAATAATGCGAGAGAGATTGTAAGGCATTTTTATTACTTTCTGCAGAGTCAAAAGTTTACATACATTTCATTAGTATTTGGTGGCATTACCCTTAACCTGTAAGGGTATGTTCACACAGCTTATCTTGAGGTGCATTTCGTCATGTACTTTGTGGCGTACTGTGCTCTAATATGAGCGAAATGCGCCCCATAATTACGGTAATCCACAGTTCTCATAGAGAACCTCCGCTCGCACAATACGATCGTATTGTACGCGCGAGGAGATAAGTGACATGTAATGCATGTCTATGGGGCCGGCGTGTTGCCGCCCATTCCCCCTCCCCTCCCCGCTTTGCAGGAGTACGCTGCGATCAGCGCAACTCCCGAACACCCGTACTGTACGCCCTGCAATTAAGCCGTGTGAACATACCCTAAGGATTGGGTCAAACGTTTTGGATATCCTTCCACAAGCTTCTCACAATAGTTGGTAGGAATTTTGTCCCATTCCTCCCGACAGAACTGGGGTAACTGACCCATGTTTGTAGGTCGCCTTACTCACACCTGCCTTTGCAGCTTTACCCATAAATTTTCAATAGCATTGAGATCAGGGCTTTGTGATGGCCACTCCGAAGTATTGACTTGCTTATCTTTAAGCCACTTTGTAACCAGTTTGGCAGTATGCTTCGGGTCATTGTCCGTTTGGAAGACCCATTTCCACTCAAGCTTTAACTTCTTGGCTGATGTCTTGAGATGTTGTTTCAGTATTGCCGCATAATCTTCTTTCCTCATGATGCCATCTATTTTGCAAAGTGCACCAGTCCCTCCTGCAGCAAAACAACCCCACAACCTGATGCTGCCATCCCCATGTCTCACAATTGGGATGGTGTTCATAGACTTCCAAGTTTCTCCCTTTTTCCTCCAAACTTAACAATGGTCAATATTGCCAAACAGTTTAATTTTAGTTTCATCAGACCACAGAACATGTCTCCACAAATATAGGTCTTTGTTCCTGTGTACATTTGCAAGCATTATTCTGGCTTTTATATGTTTCTTTGGGAGTAATGTCTTCTTCCGGTTAGAGTGGCCTTTCAGCCCATGTTGCTACAGTACTCATTTCACTATGGATAATGACACAATCTTATCACCTTCCATCAGCATCTTCACAAGTTCTTTTTCTTTTGTTCTTCGGTTGATATGCAAATTTTGGATCAAAGCATGTTCATCTCTGAGACACAGAACCCATCTCCTTCCTGAGCGATATGATGGCTGGACATTCCCATCTTGTTTGTACTTGTGTATAATTGTTTGTACATATGAACGAGGCACCATCAGGTATCTGGAAATTGCATCCAAGGATGTATTCTGTATTGTAATTTCCGGTTCCAAATTTGACTACTCCATTGACCTCTCTGTTTGTCTGCTGCCTGCCCTGGCCTATGACTACAACCCTAACTTACAAAATCACTACCTGCCTCGACTCTTGCTTACATGACTGTGCTTTCCTGTTTGTCTCTTTAGTATTGCCTTTCGATGTCAGCTATTGCTGTGAGATAGTGCATTAAAGGTAGTGACCTGGGATTCACCTGCAGCAGTCCAGATCGGTGTACAAGGGGTTAAAGATGAAAACCAAAGGGCTCCTTAGACCCCACTCTTCAGTTTAGTTTTACATAAAATACCATGTGTAACCTAGGGGACCCACCTCCTACCACAGGTGAGCCATGTCAGCGATCCAAAGCAATTACATTTTAAATGATACCATTCAATATATATTAAGAAAAAACAACCTCAAACACAGCTGGTTATATCATTTTAGCGGATCAGAAATTCTTTTTTTGGATCACGTCCAGGACTTTATGTAATAGCATGCCCTATTTGTTTCTTATTAATTTTTTATTGATTTAATGTTCTTATGTTGCTGATGGGGGACTTAGGGCAGTGAAAGCCAAAGCTGTTTTCTTCGTCCCTTCACGAGTTAGCATGTTATTTTGATGTGCAAATCCTCTTTACTATTTATATCTACATGGACTCGAGGGAAATCCACATGGGCATACAAGGGAGGTTACCATAAAAAATCAAAAACAATGCAAGTCATTTGGTCCTTAAAGGTAAGTTTTACAAGAGTTGAGCATCCAGTTTATATCTCCTCCTCTTCCGAGAATGGGATATACCCAGTTCTGTAAAAGATGAAGGTAAAAGTGCAATCATCACTTGATTACAACAGTAGACCACTGTGTCAACATTGTGAGGCATATTAGATGATCAGCCTTTCTAAATGGAAAACTAGACAGCTATACAGAATCCCAAATATGTTAAGGTGGAAAACACAAGAGATAGCTGCTAGTCCAAATGGCCAATTTTGACCACTGCTTGATAATTGGTCCATAATTTTTAGAACTACCAACCAATGACAGATCTGACTATACTTCGCTATGTGTTTGGCCAAAAGTACAGTGCACAGAGATGGATGACATTTTATATAAAACATGCCATTTCTTTTAAGTCAAATTATTGGATCTGGAGCAATGAGCAATAATCATGTTGTACAATAATCCACTATCCAGTTGAGTAATCTTAATCATACCTTACAATATTATTGCTGATACTTTGCATTTTACTATAAAACATGATATAAAAGAACAACCAATAAAGAGAATTAGTTCTCTAGAAATTGCTTCACAATTGAGCTCTGTCACATTACTGCATAAAATACAGTACCAGCTCATTAGGATTTCAATTGAAACCACTTAATTGCCATCCTTGCTTCACTTATATGACTTCATGCAGGATTAGAAACTGATTTGTAATTTTATAATTAACCAGGGTGAGTTTAAGACACGAGGCTACCATAATTCAATGCAATCAATGTTGCCTTGACAGCAACCTACGATTTTTCTCTATTCCATGTGTTTATTCGCTTCCTCTTCCTGATTAAATAAAATCAATGGTATCCTAAAGAGTCTTGAGATTGAGTGCAAGAAATGGGCCACAATATTGAATATATGTCCAGGGCCATTACCTTGCTTTCCTTGTTTCTATATAATTATTGGTTCTAGAAAACTAGAAAATGAAGTATTTTACGCCTGTTCAATATCTAATATATTTTTAATCATGTTATAAGAATGCCACTTGTGTTTTCCATTAGAAATATCAACCAAAATCAATACTGTTGAAAATGGTTAGATCTTCCTAGCAAAATATTATTTTATCAAATGAAGGAACATTAAGATTAGATCTTTCTATGAAGAGGAGCGCATTTTATATGCTTCCTGAGTAAAAAGAAATAAAAATGCAAATGTAAAAAAAATATTAACGCCTTCTAACTCAATGGAAAATCAGGATGACCGAAAAGTAAAATGGTATAAGTGTAGTATCTAAGGTTACAGGGCCGAAAGAGCATTTTGGAACAAACTCTGCAAATGGGGTTAAAGATAAATTTCAATCCTGGTCAGTCCAAACCTTAAAGGGTTTTTTGTTACCACAGTTCATTGATCACAAGCATTTTCATCTATCTGCCTCCACGTGGGTGGTTCTATAGCAGTGATTAGCCTATTTAGCTCCTATATAACTAGCTGAGACATTACGAAGACATAAGTGCAGGGGATTTAATCTGTATAAACAAAGCTATAGGTGCTCTGAGGAGTGAAAACAATTGCTTATCTTAAACAAAAGTTAATCGGGTTACAGATAAAGTCTTCCCGGATGACTCTCCCCTTGTTGACAACTCCTGACTCTTTTTAAATCAGGAAAAAAATATGGACATAATCTAGAGACATTGTGTGCTTTCAACCAAAAAAAATTTTATTACCCCCTGATTTGGAAAATTTCAAAGAGCGTTATATTGAAAAAAATTTTTGTTTACCATTCCCTTCTTGTTGAATGCTTATCTTTGTAGTGAAAAAACCCTTTAATGTAAAGCCACCAGTGCTACAAGACTCGTTCAATTTAATAAAAGATTTTTCTACAATAGCCGGGAATACTAAACGTAATAAAATTTTTTAAAAACAAAAATTTTAGATGTCATGTATTGACCTTCCAAATGGGGTTTGAAAGGTACAAAACCCATTTGTCAGCTTATCGTCCTTTCCAATTGACTCGAAAACGGCAAAAGTCACAACTTTTTGGGTTTTGTCTCGGTTTAAAATTTGAAGAAATGCAATCTGTAGGGTTTACAAGCAACTATTCATAAGATACCCAAAATCTGATTTTGGCATTAAGGTCTAAACTAGTTAGCCTGGGCGACTTTCTAGGACTATGCTCGTATGTGGCACAAATTCTGTTCTCTGTCTTTGGCTGTCCCAAACTTTTCCTGTGATATAATCAGCCCGTGGCTACGAAATGCTTCACCGCACACAAAATGCAGTTTGGGTTACTGTAAAAACAATCCCTTTTTTACAAATTCCAACGGGAAAAAAACATGTGCCTCTTAGTCACACATTTTAAGCACATTGTACATTTGGCTCTTTAAAATGTGGTTGGTTGTTATGGTCTACGTGGCCAGTTTTGCTTTGATTTTCAGTCACCAGTCGTTTACCACTGATATTACTAGTCTTTACTAGTCTTTTTGAATAAACCTTTGTCATTCAGTCTATTACATCTATTTTTCGTTTTTATAAGGGGGGGAGGGGGGCGGGGTGGGCGCGGGGGGGGAGCTCTGCCGCCCCATAGACAATGCTTTAAATTTACCGCTACGCACCGAAAAATAATGGGCATTCATTTTCCCCCCCCGGGGCGGATTCGCCGAGTGGGGGGAGCGACGGAATCCCATTACAAAAGGAACTGGGGATTATCGTAATGACAGGGACGGATTGGAGCCGTACTGAAGGCAAACCCGCAGCAGTACGGCTCCAATCGGGCCCCCCAAATAAGCCGTGTGAAGGGGGCCCTTAGAATTTGTTTAGTGGGAAAAAAAGGGCAGAGAAAATAGGAGAAAGGCAGAGATAAAGACAATCAAGAGCCATGTGCCATATACAGGAGCTATGGATTGGCCCCCAAAGAATTCCCCTGGTTGGAACCAAAGAATCAACCCCTTATTGGTGGGCCCAAGAATCAACTCCCCGGGGGCCCTCAAGAATTACTCCACGTGGGCCCCAGGAATAAACTTCATTTTTTGGGTCCAAGAATCAACTCCTTTTGTTGGGCCCCAAAATAAATTTCCTTTTGGGGCCCAGGCAGTCCAGCCCGACACTGTTTATTACAGTTGTATTTTTACTTAATGTCTAGAGAAAATTCAACTATGTTGGCTAGTTAATGTGTACCTTTCATCCTCAAAAATTTCTGACATGTCATACTGAGTTTATAACAGTTATGGGATGCAGATACCCCCACTGATTACCGAAATGAAGAAGCAGAAGTAGTCATCTTAGTGCTGTGCCCAATTAGGTCTGGTCAGCTTTTTTAATGTTCTCAAGAAGGTTTAACCAAAAACTGCACAAGTTTTGGGTCTGCTCATATTCAAGATTTTGGGAATTTCCAGCACGTTTCCAAAAGGTTCAAAAGGTGCAATTTAAAATTGTTTTTCTTTTAAATTTAAATTGAGTTGAATTTCGAAGACAGTGTATTGAGGCTGGAATTATTTCATTTTTTCCAATTTTTAAGTAAAAAAGCGGAGACTTTGGGGGGGCGCGCTACCGGGCGGCAAAATTTGCTGGACACGCCCATTTGACGGTATCCCCCCCCCTTCAAAAACCCCACCCCCCTCCACTAATGCATAACGGGTTGGAAGAAAGCCAGGGAGATGCCCGTATAGCCAGGTAGTAGCCCCCAAACCAGGTATGCCCCTTAAGCTGGGAGATGCCCCCTTGTAGCCAAATAATGCCCCCCCCTGTGCCAGGTAGAGCCAAATTTGTAGCCAGGTAAGCCCCCCTTTGTTAGCCAGGGGGTGCCCCCCCTTTTTAGCCAAGTAGTGCCCCCATTGTTAGCCGGGATGCCCCATCTGTTACCAGTTTTCCCCATTGGTTGCCCGTAGTGCCCCCATTTTTTTTTCCAGGTGGCCCCCATTGTTCCCCCGGTATGCCCCCCCTTGTTTGCCAGGGAGTGCCCCCCCTTGTAGCCAGTGTGCCCCCATCTGTTAGCCAGGTTGTCCCCCCCCATCGTTTGCCAGGGTAGGGTTTGGCCCCTCTGTTGCCAGGTAGGGCCCCATTGTAGCCAAGTAGGGTTTGCCCCCCATCGTTAGCCCAATAGTGCCCCCAACGTTACCAAGTAGTGCCCCCTTTTAGCCAGGTAGTCCCCATCTGTTAGCCAGGTAAAATCCCCCATTGGTTGCCAGGTAGTGCCCCCATTGGTTGCCAGGTAGTGCCCCCCCTTGTTTTTCCCCGGGAGTGCCCCCATTGTTAGCCCCGGTAGTGCCCCCTCGTTAGCCAGGGGGGGCCCCCCATTGTTAGCCCGGTAGTGCCCCATGGTTAGCCGGTAAAAGGCCCCCATCTGTTAGCCAGGGAGTGCCCCCATTTTGCCAGGGGATGCCCCCATTTTGCCCGGTTTGTGCCCCCCTCGTTGCCAGGTAGTGCCCCCCCCTGTTTGCAGGTTTAGTGCCCCCCTCTGTTACCAGGTATGCCCCCCTTGTTGCCCCGGTAGTGCCCCCTTTGTTTTCCGGGGAGTGCCCCCATTGTTGCCGTAGTGCCCCCTTGGTGCCAGGTAGTGCCCCCCCTCTGTAGCCAGTATGCCCCCATCTGTTGCCAGGTAGTGCCCCCCTGTTGCCAGGTGTGCCCCCTTGTTAGCCAATAGTGCCCCCATCTTTGCCAAGATCCCCCATCGTTAGCCAAGTAGTGCCCCCCCATTGTTTAGGGGCCCGGTAGTTTTGGGCCCTAATCGTTAGTCGGTAGTTGCCCCCATTGGTTGCCTGGGTGCCCCCATGGTTGCCAGTGGGCCCCCTTTTTTGCCATAGTCCCCTTGTTTTGCCAGGTTTTTGTGCCCCCATCTGTTGCCGGTAGTCCCCCCCCTGTTAGCCCCGGGGGTGCCCCCACGTTAGCCCGGTAGTCCCCCACTGTTTGCCGGGATGCCCCCCTTGTTAGCCAGGTAGTCCCCCATTGTTTCCCGGGATGCCCCCTCTGTTTCCCCGGTAGTGCCCCCTCTGTTTGCCAGGGAGTGCCCCCCTTTTTTGCCAGGGGAGTGCCCCCATTGTTACCAGGGATGCCCCCCTTTGTTGCCAGGGAGTGCCCCCATTGTTCCCGGGAGTGCCCCCTCCCGTTTCCAGGTAGGCCCCCATTTGTTAGCCCCGGTGTGGCCCCCATCTGTTAGCCAGGTAGTGCCCCCTCGTTGCCAGGGAGTCCCCCCCCTCTGTTAGCCAAGTAGTGCCCCCATCTTAGCCAAGTGTGCCCCCAAGTTTCCCAAATAGGCCCCCATTGTTCCAGGTGTGCCCCCCCCTGTTAGCCAGGAATGCCCCCCATTTGGGTTCCAGGTGTGCCCCCCCTTTTTGCCCGGTATGCCCCCCCTTGTTTGCCATATTGCCCCCTTTTTTGCCAGGTGGCCCCCCATTGTTCCGGTGTGCCCCCCTTGTTAGCCAGGGATGCCCCCCCTCTTTGCCAGGTGTGCCCCATTGTTAGCCGGTAGTGCCCCCCTCTGTTTTGCCGGAGGCCCCCATTTTTTGCCAGGAAATCCCCATTGTTGCCAGGGGGAGTCCCCCCCGTTGCCAGGTATTTCCCCCTCGTTTTCCAGGGATGCCCCCCATCTTTAGCCAGGTATGCCCCCATCTGTTAGCCAGGGATGCCCCCCTTTTTTGCCCGGGAGTGCCCCCCCTTGTTTTCCGGTAGTGCCCCCATTGTTCCAGGTTGTGCCCCCTCTTTTGGGCCGATGCCCCCATCTGTTAGCCAAAAGGGAGTGCCCCCCATCTTTAGCCAGGGGAGTCCCCCTTTGTTGCCAGGTAGTCCCCCCTTTTTTTTGCCAGGTAGTTCCCCATTTTTTCCCGTAGTGCCCCCCCCTTGTTGCCAGTTGGCCCCCCCTTTTAGCCAGGGAGTACCCCCATCTGTTACCAGGTAGTGCCCCCATTGTTAGCCAGGTAGTGCCCCCCCTCTGTTAGCCAGGGATGCCCCCCTTGTTCCAGGTAGGCTCCCCCTTGTTGCCAGGTATGCCCCCTTCTGTTTTTCCAGGTGTGCCCCCCCCTTTGCCAGGTAGTGCCCCCATTGTTAGCCCGTAGGCCCCCCCCTTTTTTTGCCCGGGGTGCCCCCATTGTTGCCAGTAGTGCCCCCCTTGTTTCCCGGATGCCCCCCCCTGTTGCCAGGTAGTGCCCCCATCTGTTGCCCCGGGAGTGCCCCTCTTTAGCCGGAGTCCCCCCTTTGTTGCCAGGATGCCCCCTTTGTTGCCAGGGGAGTGCCCCCCCTTGTTGCCGGGTGCCCCCTCTGTTGCCAGGTAGGCCCCCCTTTTCCAGGGAGTGCCCCCTTTTTGTTACCCGGTAGTGCCCCCCCTCTGTTAGCCCGGGATGCCCCCCTTTTTTGCCAGGAGTGCCCCCATTGTGCAGGTGATGCCCCCCATTTTGCCAGGTATTGCCCTCTCTGTTTGCCAGGTAAGCCCCCTAAAGCTAATAAAAAAAAAAATATAAAATCCACTCACCTTACCAGGCCCTGCAGCGCGGGCCCGTCCTGCCCCCCTCCTTTAGCGGCGCAGGGGGAATTTAGAGCGCCGGCGCCAACTCCCCCCGCAGCCGCGCGTTCACTTCCCCCCCTGCGCCGCTGAACTGTATGTGCGGGGCACACACCGCGCCCCTACATACAGGGGGAGGAGGGGGGGAGCGACCCTCCGCCTCCCTCCCCAGCAAGTGAGACCGCGGGGCGGGTGAAGCGGGGGCTCGGCCCGCTTCACCCGCCTTAGGGGGGTCCCGGGGGCGCAAAAGTAGCGCAACCAATCTGCGCCGCGGTAATTTAAAGACCCCCCCCGCCCGCAGGCGGCGGAGGAATGCCAACTCCCCCCGGGGGGGGCGGGAGGGGACCCCAATAGCGGGGGGACCCCCCCCCCCAAAAACGGGGGAGTTGGCAGAGAATTTTTTAAAATGAGTAAATTTTCACCCCGATAAATTAGTAAAACCTCGAATCTCAGAAACAAAAAACTATGTACAAATGTAGGAAAACTATTCTTTATATTATGTTTTGGAAGTTCTATTTTTCTACAAGTGTACTATTGTATATGCCAATAAATATTAATTTTTTTGGGGATCAAAATTGGGGTAAATCATTATTGAAAAAATATATTTCCAAGATCTAAACATTTTCAGAGTTCCATAGAAAGTGAAGCTCCATTATAGGAAGTAGCAGGGCTGTATCTAGGTCCCAACCTAGCTGTTCCAGAATAATCCAAATAATTGTCATTAGAGGGGAGTTTAAAGAATAGGGGCCAACAAATATATTGAACCGAAAAATTTTTAAAGCAAGCCCTTGCTCTCAGAATATTATTTTCTTGCTTGTGCTTTTTTTTCTCTAGGAAATAACTGTTGAACATTTGTAATGGTTAATGACTTTCTGAAAGCCGTGCTAAGTGGTGCTCTTGATAAGTCATTGTACTGTTTATTCTGTCTGCAGAAATTTGTGCCATCCACTGAAGTGAAGCAATTTCATTCAGGCATTGAATTTTTACGAATATTAATGCAATGTTTTTTAAATGTTTGAAACAATTTTTGGGGATCAGGGGCCTTGAAAAGCCCCTTTTTTTTTGTTTTTAAAACATTCAGAAGTTTTTTATCTTTTTGAAAGAAGTTGGAATCTGTTTCATGGACGTTGTTGTAGGTTTGTTCTGTCTTTTGCCCTGTGCTAGGGTGAAACGATTTTATTGGGGGAAAATATTTTTTTTCCCCTTACAGAATAAATTCCGCGTTTTTCCCCCAAAAATGGGGTTTTTCCAAATGCTTAACATTAAATCTATGGTGAGAAATTCAAAACAATCAACTCCCCAGTGATCCCCAAGGCCATGTCTGAATAATTGGGTATATAAGTTGAACCGTGTTAGCCAAGAAAATATAAAAAGTAAGAAATCAGGCCCATACCTTTTAAGGCTAACGAGTATATTGAAGTGAGCTTTCGGAGGAAACTCTTTCTTCGACTGAAACATCTGAAGAAGAGAAAGGGCCTCTCGAAAGCCACATCAAAATACCGTTAGCCCCCCTAAAAGGGATCGCCCTGATTTCTTCACTATTCTACTGAAATTGTGGGGGAATACAGTGCATGTTTTTCTTCTTCTCCTTACTACTGTATAGTTTAGCTTCATACCAGTCTTAAAGTGGGTGTCCAACTGCTTTTCTTCATCGATTTTAAGAACGGGGCATGATTTAAAAAAAAAAAAAAAAAAAAAAAAATTGCCATTCCAGTGCTGTCTGCGGTTGTAAATGGCACATGCAAGCTCAACATCTGGGTTCAATCCTTAATGTCATACCCCCTTTACATAAGGGGTGAGCAGTGTTGTGAAAGTAATGGCACATGACTCAATGATTTGCTGCAGTAGTCGTGTGCCATTTGCAACAGCTAGAAGTAAATAGCGCTTTAGAACAAAGTCAGCCATTTGCAGCACTGGAACGGTGTATAGTGGAAAGGTGTGTATTATTTGTTTAATTATGCACCAGTGCCTTAAAATTGAAGAACAATAAACATTTAAACAACTTCTTTAACCCTTTAATGCACCAGGAGGTATCAGTAGGTCCTGGCAATTCTAAGGGAGTATAAAGTGGGCGCACTCCCTGAGCCAATACCATGTAGAACGGTGCCAGCTGTCAATCAAAGTCAGGACTTAGTGGCTGGAATCAGAGACAGCCCCATTCTCTGCCCCTTAACCATTTAAACGCTGTTATAGAAAATATAGGGTTAAGTGATTTCTATATTATTCACTAAGTGCCACATGTATGAAAACTGTCTAGGTCTAAAATTCACTGTGTTGCCCATAGCAACCAATCAGAGCTCCCCTTTCATTGTTCCAGATCACGGTATGAAATGAGAGGGGCACTCTGATTGGTTGCTATGGGCAACATAGTGAGTTTTAGACCTAAAAAGTTTTCATACATGTGGCCCTAAGTTTTAAATGTATCTAATTTCTAGCATTTAGAAATCAAGCTGGTGACCTTGATCTTTCTAGTGTGTTAGCCTTGACGTAGTTATAGAGTCAATAGACATTTCTGAGTTCTTCAGTCTTAAATTAAATTGTTCATAATTTCCGAATGTATTAATTATTGTTACTTATTAACTTATTGTTTAGCCCACCTACTCACCTATTACCTTTAATGGTTGGCTTTTAACATTTAACAGTATATAGATATATTATATATATATTATATATTATATATATATATATTATAATATATATATATATATTAATTTTTTATATATATATATATATATATATTATATATTGTGACGACTCACTCTCTTCCGGACGCCCTCCTGGGCCATCTTGGGGGTATTTTGCTCTTGGATCGCCGTTCTTGGTAGAAGGTATTGGCACGCTGACACCAGACATCTGTTTTAAACTGGCCTCGGCCAGCTTTATTCAGGCATAGAATACAAAACATAAATCATAAACGGAAAACCTCAGGCCGGCTGGCCACTAACTACACACCTGCAATCCCTGTCTATCCGTGGCCCCAGCCTACCGCCGAGTACCACAACACACTCTTACCCAGCTTCCTGCTGGGTTCTGGCTTCTCCTAAGCCTCTGGGGGTCCAGAGCTCTCTCCTCAGCTCTGCTGCTTCACCGTCCAGGTAGCTGACCACGCCCCCAGATCACCTGGGGTTTTACTAGGGGTTTTTTTTTTTAGGCCTCCAAGGGAAAAATTTCCCCCAAAAATTCTGGGGGTTTGGAAAACCCCGGGGGGCCTGGGGGAATTTCAAAGGGGCAAAACCCCCCCCACCCGACCCCTAAAAGCTGTTCCCAGAAGAGGCCCCCCCCATTAAAAAAGCCGCCTAAACGGCTATTCTAAACCGCTTTTTGTAAGTGTTTTTGTTTAAAATAAAAACTTTTTTTGACACAATTTTAGGTGGGGTTTTCCCCACTGACCCCAAGGGGGCCCCCCGGGGGGGTTTCATCCGGGGAAAATTGACCCCTTTTTAGTTGGCCCGGATCATGCGGGGCTTTTTCCAAGGGGGGGTCATCTGCCACTATATATTAAATTTTTGGGTAAATTTTCAATGTGTTATATTTATAGGGGGTGGGGATTTTGGGGGAAAAAGCTGGGGTGTAACTTTTTTATTTTCTTTAAATTTTTTCAAAGGGGGGGCCCCGTGGAAAAAAAAAACCCCAAAAGGGTTCTTTAAGGCCCCCCCTGGGGCAATAAAAAAACTAATTTTTTTAAAAATTTTAAAAAAAAATTGCTAGGGGTAAAAATTATTTTTCTTGGTTTTTTAAAAATTTTCCCTTTCCTTAAGGGGTGAATATTTTATAAAAACCCGGTTTTATATGCCGGGGAAAAATTTAAATTTGAGAAAAGCAAAAAAAAAAGGGGTAATTTTAAAAGGGGTTGGGTTTACACAAAAATTTTTTTTTGGGGCGGTTTTTTTTGGGGTTTAGGTTTTTTTGGGGGGCGTTTTTTCCCCGGCCCAAAAAAAACCCCGCCAAAAACGGGGTTAAAAAAAAACCCCCCGGGTTTAAATTTAAAATTTATTCCCATTGGTTTAAAACTCCCTTTTTAAGGTTTCCCCCGCCCACTACAAGGTTTTTTTTCCCCCGCTTCTTTGGGGAAGCACTGAAAAAAGGGGAAGGGTTTATTTTCAATTCTTGAAGGGATTTTGGTTGCGGTTTTTTTGATGCAGTTTTGGGGGGTCGGTTTGTGGCGGGATTTTTTTGCTGCGGTTTTTGTCGGCTATTAATTTTGTTTGGGGGGAAAAACCTCCTTTTCCCAAAAACCCCGACCAAAACCTTTAAAACCCGAAACGCCCCCCCTAAAAAAAAACCTTTTTTCTGAAGGAAAGGGGGTGTTTCCCGGGGGGGTTTTTTGGGGGGCGGAAACGCCCCCGGAAAAAAAACCTTTTAAACTTTAAAATTCCCCGTCCAAAAAAAAGCCCTGTGAAACATGGGCCCCCAAAAAGGGGCCCCCTGCCTACATTTTTTAAAAAAATTTTTTAAATAGTAAGTAAAAATTTGTTAATTTTTATTTTTATGAAATTTAAAAATTGGGGCAAAATTTTGCATTACAAAAAATTTTAATTTAAAATTGAAATAATGGAAAGGAAAAGCTGTTTTTAAAGGGTGGGCAAAAAAACCCCAAAACCCCAAAATGTTTAAAAACTTTTTTGGGCCTTTTTAAAACAAAAATTAAAAAAATTTTGCCTCTGAATTCCAAAAATTGGGGTGTCAGAAAAGGGGGTTTTATTTTTCTTTTGCCTTTTAAAGCATATTCCAATTTCTTCTTTTTAATTTTGGGAAAACCCCCCAAAAAAATTTTAAAGGGTTTTTAAGGTTTTAAAAGGGTTTTTTAGTGGGGAACAAAAGAATTTTCCAAGGCCCCAAAACGGGGCCCCCCCTGGATGAAAGGAAAAGGGTTTTTATAAGGGGCCGGGTTTCGGCCCCTGGGTTTAGGGGCAAATTTGGGGGTTTATTTTGGGCCCTGGGGGGTAAAGAAGGGGGGGCCCCCTGGCTGCCATTTTTTTGTTTTTTCTTTTTTTCACCCCGGGCCTTTTGGAGGAAAATTTAATTTGGAGGGGTCAAAATTGGGAGTTAAAATTTTTTTTTACTTTTTAGTTTCCTTTTAGGAAAAAAATGGGAAATTTTTACAGTTTCAAGAATTTTTGGGTTTTACATGGGTTAAAGGGGCTTTTTGGGGGGAAAATTTAAAAAAATTTTAAAATTTTTATATTTTTATGCAAAGGGTTTTTATTGTTTCCCTTTTAAAATTGTCCAATTTTAAAAAAAATACAAAAATTGTTTCCCCCCCTAAAAACAAGCCTTTTAAAAATTTGGGGCTAAGTTTACAAGGGAAAAAATTTAAACCCTTAGGGGGGTTTTTGGTAAAGGGGGGGAAGGAAAAAAAAAAAAAAAAACGGCTAAAGGGGCACTTAAAGGGGGTTAATTAAAAAAGGGGGCCATTAAACAAAAAAAAATTTTGGGGCTATTTTAAAAAATTTTTTTTTTTCAGGGGTTAAAAATGGGTTTTTTGGGTTTTTAAAAAGGATCTGTTTATTTTTTTCCCTTTGGAAAATTTAAAACGGATTTAAAAAATAACTGTGATTTAAAAAGGTTTTGGGGATGAGGGTTTCTTCACATAAGGGGGGCAATTACAAATTTTAAAAGTTGGTTTAGGGGGATTTTTTGGGTGATTGGGAAAACCCCTTTTTTCTGACACCCCCCCTTTAAAAAAACCTTCCAAAAAATTTAGTTTTCTGTGGAAAAAAAATTTGGGGCTTTTTTTTTCACGTTTTAAAAGGGGGAATTGGTCTATCAGTTCAAAAGGGGTCAATTTTAAAAGGGGGTTGGTATTTTTTGGGAAAATTTTTAACATTAAAACCCCGTTTTTCCCCTTACTTTGGGTTTTGGGGGGGGGGGAGGGGCCCTGTCTTTCATTCCAAAATTTTTTAAAAATTTTGGGCCCCGGGTTTTTTTTATTTTTAAAAAGTTATGGAAGTAGAAAAAATTGTAAAGGATTCACAGGGGGGGGGCAAATTTTAAAAGGGGGTGGGGGGGGAAAAAACAATTTTCAAAGGGGTTTTGGGTTGGGAAGGTTTCCAACAAAGGTAAGGGGTTTATTTTTTTTAGAAAAAAATTATATTTTTAAATTTTTGGGAATTTGGTTGGGGTTTTTCCCCTTGGAAAAAAAGGGTGTTACCCCCCTTACCCCCTTAGAAAAGGGTTTGGGTGATTCCCCCCGGGGGGAAATAATTTTCTTTTTGGTGGTTTTTTTTCTGGCATTTTTGGAGGGAAATTTTTTTATTTAAAAAGGGGAAATTTTTTTCAAAATTAAAATTTTTGCCCCCCTTGTGGGGGGGCCGGGGAAAAAAGGTTTTGTGGGGCAGGGGGCTGTGTTCCCCAAGGGGACTTTTGCCCCTTTTTTTGTTTTTAAAAAAAAGGGAAAACAAATTTTTTTAAAAGTATTTACCCCTTATAAAACATTTTTCATTTAAAACGGGGTTTAGCTTCCAAACCCCCACCAAAAGGGCTTAAACCTTCCCGCCCCTGGGGGCAGTTATTCCCCAGGGTTTTAAACCCATTTAAAAAAAAATAGGTTTTTCAGTTTTTAGGTGGGCGGGGGCTTTGGGCCTTCCCATTGGCCAGGTTTGAAAAAAAAATGGGGCAAATTTTTGAAGGGGGGGGGGCTCTTTTTAAATGGGCTCTTTTTGGGGTGAAAAAACAACAGGGGTTTGGGGCATTTAAATTTCACGAAAAAATACCCGCATCTTACAAGGAAAAAAGGGACCAGCAATGGGGGAAAAAAAGCTTGGGCCCGGAAAAACTTACCCTTTTTTTCTGTTTTCCCCAAACCCAGGGGGGGGAAAAAAAAAAAAAATTTAAAGTAAAAAGGGTTTTTTTTTTTAAAAACTTTTGCATTAAACCAAAAAAAAATTTCCCAGGTTTTTCCAAAAATAAAGTTATTTTAAAGGGGGGGTGTCCACATTTTTTAGGGGAAAATGAAAAAAAAGCAAAACTCTCAGGGGGGCCCCCCCCTTAAAAAAAAAAAAAAAAAACCTTTTCTTTTTTTTCCCCCAGCCCCAGTTTCCCCTTTCTGCGGGAACGTAAAACCAACCCCAATTTTTAGAAAGTTGGAAAAAGATCAGAAAAATTGTTTTGAGTTTAAAAGGGGGCAAAGGGGCTTTTCTTTTCAGTCAATTAGCAAGGGGTTGGGCTTTTCCCTTCAGGGGAAATAGCCAGAATTGGGGGCAACAGAAGGGGGCCCAGGGAGGGGGGCCCATTTAAAAAAGTGGCCCGTATTGGGCAAACAGGAAAAAAATGTGGGGGTATTTTTCCCCGTGCTGGGAAAAAAAGGGGGGGCCGGGAAAGGGCCCCGTAGTTTTTTTTTTTTTTCTTATTGGGGGGGGGCCCAAAGGGGCTTTCCCGCCTTAATTTTTTTTTGGGGGGGAAAAAAAAACCCTTTTTTAAGGGGGAAAACCCCTCCCCTTTTATGAATAGAAGATTGTGGAAATGGTTTGTTTTGGCTTGGTCTTTCATTGGGGAAAGGGGCAGCGTTTTTTCTTCCCCCCTTTTCCCCCAAAACCCCAAAAATTTTTTTTTTTCACCCCTTTTCGCCAAAAAAAAATTTGGGGGTTGGTTTTGTTTTTTTGCCGGGCAGCCCATACAAATTTATTTTATGGGAAAAGGGGGACGGGGCAAAAAAAATCACAGTCCCCGATTTTTTCAAAACAAAAAAATCTTGTAAAAAAATTTTTTCCAAGGGCCCGAAGACAAGCAGAGAAAAAACGGGGGGGGCCTGTGTAAAAGGGGTACAGGGTTTTTTTTTTCTTTTTAAAGTTTTTAAAGGGTTTCCAAAAAGATCGTATTTTTTTTAAAAAAGGGGGTTTTTTGGGGTTTTCCTTAAAAAAATGGCCCAAAAAAATTTTTCGGGTTTTTTTTTCATTGGGGTTTTTTAGGGCATTTTGGGGGTTTTTTTTTATCCTTGCACCTTTTGGAAAACCTTTTTTCCCGTATTAAACATTGTTTGGTTTTTTCCGTTTTTCCCTTTTTGGGAAAGGGTGTTTTAATTTGCCTTTAGGAAATTTGTATGTAAAAGGGCCCCCTATTTTTTTCCTTTTGATCCTGCTGAAAAAAAATTATCTTTCCTCTTTTGGGATTGGGGAAAGGGGCCCACAAAATTGTTTTAGGAGGGGGTAAGTTGTACAGGGGGCCCCCCCAAAAGCAGTTTGGGAAAATTTGTTTCCCGGGATTTTTCCTTTTATTAGTTTTTTTTGCGGGGTTTTATCGACCCCAAAGTTTGGGGAAATTTGGGGGACGATTTTTTGGGGTTTGGGGCCCGGAAATTTTTTTGATTTTACGCCGGAAAATTTTGGTTTTAAAAAAATGGCTTTTAATTTTATTTAAATTTTTAGCGCCTTTTCTGCGCTTCCCGTTTATTTTTGGGGGGGCCAGGGGAAAAACCCGGGTTAGAAATAGAGCGGGTGAGATGGGGGTGTGCGGGGGGGTCATGACTGGGGTGGGGTATTTTGGGTTTTGATTTTGGGGTTTGGAAAAATTAACCCTGGGGCCCCGGTTTTTTTAATTTAAAAAAAAGCCCTTTCCTTTTTCAGCACAGGGGTGGTCTGGGGGTTTTTTATAGAAACAGGGGGGTGTGAAAAAAACAGGGGGCAGGGCAAGGGGGGGGGCCGGGGAGGGGAGGCTTTTTTTAAAGGAGAGGGGGGGAAAATTTTTTTTGCAGCCCCGACTTTTGCTTTGAAACCCCGCAATTTAAAAAGGGTTTTTTTTTTAAAAAGTTTTTTTTGGGCCCGTTTTTGGTGGAAAAAAATTAGCTTGGATTTTTTTGCAAAATGTTTTAATTTTTTAGGGGGTTACAGATCTTTTTTTTTTAAAAACAAAAAGGGGTAATTTTTTTTAGGTTTTCTAAACTCCCCCTTTTTTTTTTTTTAACCCCCCGATTTTTTTAATTAGGTTTTTTTTTTTATTTTTGCGCAGGGGTTCCCGGTTTTTTTCAAAAAAGGGCCCCACTTCGTTCTTTTAAAAAAGGATTTTTCAGGGGAAAATTTTTCTAGTCGCCGCATTTGTATTTTTTAGGGGGCAAAAAAAACACCTTTTATTTTTTCCGTACACAAAAATTTTAAATTTTTTGGGTTTTTTCCCCTTTGGGGGCAGGGGGCCCAAACTTTGGTTTTTAAAAAAACCCCAATTTTTTTTCTTTTTCAAAAAGGATTTTCAAGGAAAATTTTTTTTAGTCCCCCGCAGGTTTATTTATATGTGCAAAAAACCCCCCCCTTTTTTTAAACCGTATACATTTGAAATAGGTTTTTTTTTTTACCTTTTTTGGTTTTCCCGGCCCCCGGGTTTTTTTTCCCTTGGGGCCCCCCTTGGGACTTTTTCCCTTTGAATTTTCAGCAAATTTTTTTTAGTTTTACCGCAGGGGGGTTTTTTTATAGGTGCAAAAAACCCCCCCTTTTTATTATTTTCCCTTTTCAAAATTTTTAAATAGGGTTTTTTTTTTTTTTTTTTTTTTTTTTTTTTTTACTTTGGTCGGGCCCCCCGTTTTTTTTCATAGAGCCCCCCCCTTGTTTCTTTAAATTTTTGGGAATAAAAAGGCCAAATTTTTTTAGGTTCCCCCGGGGAGGGGGTTTTTTATAAGGGTGGCAAAAAACCCCTTTTTTTTATTCCGTAAAACAATTTTTTAAAAAGGTTTTGTTTCCCCCTTTTGGGGGCGGGCCCCGCTTTGTTATAGAAACCACCTTGCCCCCTTAAATTTGGAAAAACAGGGGGGGAATTTTTTTTAGTCAACCCCAGGGTTATTTTTTAAAGGTTTCAAAAAAAACCTTTTTTTTATTTGTACCCCCAATTTTAATTACGTGGGTTTTTTTTACTTTGGCCCCCAGTCCCCCCGTTTGTTTTATAGGGGCCACCCTTGGGACTTAAAATTTTTTTAATTTAAAACAATTTTGTAGGGGCTCGCAGGTGGTATTTTTGTGCCCAAAAACCCTTTTTTATTATTCCCTATTTCATTTAAAAAAGGTGGTTTTTTTTTTTTTTTTTTTTTTTTTTTTTTTTTAAAAAATTTTTTGGTTTACAACCACCAAATTTTTTTTCATAAAAGCCACCTTTTTCCTTAAAAATTTTAAAACAGCCCAATTTTTTTAGGGGCACCCGGGGGGTTTTATTTATAGGTTTTCCCCAAAACACCGGTTTTTTTTATCCCCCTATTTTAAATTTTTTAAAAAGCTGTATTTTCAAGGGGGTGGGGGCCCTAGGGTTTTTTTTTTAAAAAAAAAGGGGGCCCCGGTTTTTTACGGGGCAATTTTTGGGTTTGAAAACCCCCTTTTTTTTAGGCCAAAATGTTCTCGTTTGTCAATTTTAAAAAAAACCCAATTTTTCCCAATCCCCTTTTAAATTAAAAAATTTTTTAAAAATTTAAAAAAAGTCCCCCATTAAAAAAACCCAAATTTCAACCCCCCCCCCCCCCCCCCCATGCCCCCCCCCCCCCCCCCCCCCCCCCCCCCCCCCCAAACCCCCCCCCATTTTTTTAAAGGGTATTTTTTTTGAAAACTATTCAAATTTTTCCTTTTGTCCCACTTGGGGGAGTTTTTTTTAAACTGGGGGGGTTTTAGGCAGGGTTTTTTGGTCTTTTTTCTGTGTTTTCAGAAAAGGTTAAAAATGGGGAAAGGCCAGTTCAATTTTAAAATTGGGTTTTTTCCAAAGGGGTCCTTTTTCAGGGGCCCCCCTTTTTTTTTTTCTGGGGTCAGAAAAGGTTTAATGGTCCATACTGGGTTTCAGAAAAAAAAAGGTAAAAGTTTTTTATTAAAGGGCCAGTTAACTTTTAAAAAGTGGTTTAAAGGCCTTTCCTTTTTTTTTCCTTGGGGAAATTTTTTTAAACTGTGGGTTTTAGGGGGGGGGCAGGTTTTTTAAATTTGGGCATTTTTCTGTGGTTTTAGAAAAAGATTAGGTTCCCAAAGGTTTCCCGTTCAACTTAAAATGGGGGGGTTCAAAAGGGGTCCTTTTTTCAGGGGGCAAAAATTTTTTTAATTTTGTGGATTCGGGCAGATTTTTAAAGGTTCCAAAACTTTTAAATCCAGGGTAGGGTAAATTCCCAAGGGCCCGTTCAAATAAAATGGTGGGTTTAAAGGGGGGGCTCCCTTTTTTTCCCCCGGGACTTTTTTAAAAACTGTTGGGGGGGTTTAGGGGCAGGTTTAAAAGGGGCTTAAATGCGGTTTTTCAGGGGGGGGGGATAAAAGTTAATGTTCCGGGCCAGGGTTTTGGTTAAAAAAGGGGTCCTTTTTCCGGGGGCCCCCCCCTTTTTTTATTGGGGGTTCATGGGAGGTTTTTTGGGGTTTTGGGTTGGGGGCCCAGGGGGGCAAAAGGGATTGGTTTAAGGGCCCCGTTTTAAACTAAAATTTGGGGGGGTTTCCCAAAGGGCTCCCTTTTTTTTTCCCGGAAATTTTTAAAATTTTGGGGTCCCGATAGGGTTTTTAGGGTTCCCTGCTGCGTTTTTTAGGGGGCAGGGATTTGTCCCAATTTTTTTCCAGTTCAAGTAAAATGGGGGAAAAAAATAATACGGCCTTCTGGCATTTTTTAAATTTTTTTTGGGTAAAGAAAGGTTTTAAGGGCTCATGCTTGGTACAAGCCCGGGATAGTGAAGGGTTTGGGTGATTTTCTTTTCTGTGGTTTTTTATAACCTAAGTGTTTTTGCCAAAGTTTGTAGCAAAATTTCCATTTGATTTGTTTGGGAGGGTTAATTCCAGCTTCCCCACCCCCCCTGTTTGGGTGTTTTAAAAAAGAAAAGGGGTTTTGTTCCTCTCCCTTAGACTTTTTTTGGTCATCGGCGATTCAAACCTTTTTATCGACTATCGGAAAAACCCTCTTGATAATTGCTTTATATCGACTAAACGACCCGATGACGATTGGGCCCACGGTTTTAAACGTCATCACTACTATTGATCTCTTAAATAGATGACATGTTTGTAGATTTTTTGGAGAAGATGACCAGCTCTCAGCTGTTTATGTCTTCATCTTTCAGTGATGGTGAATCCTATTAATGAAGCCAGACATTAACAGTTTCTTGTCTGAGAGGTTAAACAGATGGATATATTGATTCTGGCCACATTCATCTGTATTCAAAAAGGACAATTATTTCTGTTTTTTTTGCACTCATATGTGGTTACAATTGGAACATGTTTCCATTTGTATCTATAACCTGGTGTCTGATGAGAAATTTATGACCTAGAGTTACTGTATCTACCTCCAGGAACTGACTTTTTGACCAAAAGATACCTACCATCAACTGTTGCTTACTGCAGTATGTATATTAACATGTTCCTGCTGGTTTATTACTTGTCAGCAGGAATGGGGGCTTGGAGAAGGCATTCTTCTCAACAACGTATATTTTTAAAATCAATGGCAAATTAAGGAACACCTTGTAAAGAAACCCTGGATAGCATTTTTACCTACTTCTGAATATTGGATTTTATAATTTATTAAAGGCTTATCCCCACCACACTGGTTTTCAGACGGTTTTACAGACGGTTTTCGGATTTGAAAACTGTCTGTAAACCGACTGTCAACGTTTTATATTGCTTTAAAAAGATAATACCTGCAGCAGTCCACACTGCCGGCATTCCTAAAAACGTAGGACATGTTCATTCTTCTGCCCGGTTTTCGGGCATAAGATGTACATGTCAATGGTTGTGGGGGACTGGCAAATTCGCAAACCATGGACAAAACCATCCCCAAAACCACACACAAGAACTCAAAATCCGTTTGGAAATTTTAACCTCCCGGTTTTGGACGCACCCAAAAGCTCCCTTTAATATAAACTGGTGCTCATCAGGTTTTTTTTACAGCTGGTCAATAGAGAAAGTGACTGAATGGTAAATTGTGAAAGTGCTTGTATAATAAGTACAGTCCCTCAGTTATTCTCTCATATAATCATCATCTGCCCAAAATTTTGGGTACAGATTTCCCTTTTGGAACAACAAATTAGGGTATGTTCACACAGCGTATTGCGATGCATACTATGCACGCCAAAATATTCCAAGCCAGCGTGTACTTCTAAATAAAGGGGGGGGCCTTTGAATTTTTTACCCCCACCGAAAACACCATAAAGGTGACTGCCACTTCTTTCACCCGGCGTTCAATACGTGTCGGGGAAGATGGAGGTAATTCATAGATCTTTATGAGAGCTATACATTACCATAATTGCGGGCCGCATTTCGGGCATATTGCAGCGCAAATAAAAAGAAATCCCCCCGGCCATTACGTCTTTGGGAAAACCCAAAACCTTTTAAAAGCCCCGAGATACAATATTGGGGTTGCAACTTACATTTTAATTATCTACAAAAATTTTAAAAATCAGTTGTACAGATTAATTTGAATTTATGTTTCTGTTGCAAGTGATAAAATATGGAGTTAGATTAAGGTGATTGTCCGGTTCCTTCTGGATAGTTCAAAATGGTGATGTTCCCACCTGGAAGTAGAAGACTGTATGCATAGGATTGGGGAGACCCAGCTCTAGGACCGAGGACTGGAAGAAAGTATGTTTAGGCTTTTTTACTTTATTTGGTCACCTGCAGCTTATTTTTTGATTTTTAAAGGAACCAGACAACCACTTCAAGGTATTGACATGTTTTAGACAATACGGACTTTCTAAGCAGGCACTGAAACATGGGACTCTCTAAATGACCTACAGTTATGAATTCTGCCACAGCAGCACTGCAAAAATATGTGCTTAAACCAGAAAAAACAAAACCCCGGGCTTTTTTTTTTTACAAAATAAGGAATTTGTAAAAAAAAAATTATCCCCCTGCATTTTCTCCACACAGTCGCATCTGGGGCAAAAGATGAAGAACTGCATCTTGGCTCTAGCCTAGGAAATTAAAACCAATAAAAAGACTTTTTACTCAGAGCCGCTTGCCATAGGCTGCAATAAAAAAGCAGCGGGTTAAATGCCCTTGGGGCTTTATTTTTTAACTTAGTTTTGCAAACATTTCCACAGAAGAAAGTGACAGAGCAGCGCAAACAGAAACATATCTAAAGCACTAGATATTCTAGGAAAATTTCAACTGAGATCCCTTTTTTTTTAAAAACGTTTTTCCCCAAACTGATTTTTTTTTTAAAAATTTACTAAAGCTACTTTTATGAGTACACATTTCTAAGATTAATGTACATATATATATTCTACTAAACTTAACTATCACAAATTATACTAGGTTGACCTTTTAAATTTTTTTAACTCCGCCTGGCAAAAAGCATAAAAAAAGTTTTCCCCCCTCCCTTTCCCCAAAGAGCCAAACTTTTTTATTTTTCCATTTTACATGGGTTTATGGGGGTTTTAAAATTTTGGGGGTACAAAATGTTTTTTCTAAAACGTCTTTTGACCATATAATTAAGATACCGGGAAAAAAAAAAAAAAAAAATTAAGGGGGGGAAAAATGTGAAATAAATTTACCGGGCCCTTTTTTTGCGGGGGGGTTTTCATTTTAAAAATCAGTATTTTTCTGTTTTCCCTGCTGGTTGATATAATGCCTACAATACCAAATATATATTGTTTGTGTTATGTTATAGAACTGTAAAAAAAATACAAACATTCACTTTTTTTTAAATTTTGCGGGCGCCCCCTTTTTTTTGGGACCGAAAACTTTTTTATTTTCCACCAATGGGGCCGGGACTGAGGCGACTTTTTTTTGTGGCCTAAGTGTAGTTTTTTTTTGGTACCCTTTTTTGGGAAGGAGACATGAAATCCCCAAAATTTTTTAAATTTTGGTTTTTTTTTTTCCAAACGGTGTTCAGGATAAAGGGGATTTTATATTTTAATATGCATACATTTTTTATTATTCTATTTTTTTACTTGTAAAATGGCCAAAGGGATGATTTGAATTTTTTTTTTTTTACTTTATCATTAAGTCCTCCTAGAGTCTTTACCATTAGCAGGTGTGATCATTAATACACCCTTCTGCATTGTATAAACAATGCAGAAGGGTGTTCAAAGATGATGGTTCTAACACTTCTTCCCATTAGGCAAAGGTGTTAAAATTTGGGCTTGCAGGGTTTGGTGAGGGGAAACTTTCATAAGGTTTCCCCGGGCCCCCCATAAAAACCAAATTAAACATCCGCAATCTTTATATGGGGGTGCCAATCGTAGTGCCGCAGCATCTAAAAAACAGCAGGGAACTGAGCCAGCTCTGTTCCCTGCTGTTACCAGTGAAATTTTCGGGCAATTGTTTTGGGAAAACCAACCTTCTATGTAGGGGGATTTCAAATTTAACACTACATGGGAACTTACAGGGCCCCAAAGGGACAAAAAAGAAAATTTGGGAAATTGGAAAGGGGATTAATCCATTTCACCTAGGTTCATTAATCCTCATCATGAATTCTCTAAATAACTTTCATTAAACATTATACCTTCTTCATCTGTTTTTTTTTTTTTCTATAGCTGGGAGTAATCATGTTCTTTGTGGGTCTGTATGCAAGTGACATTGTGGTCAAAAAAATCTTCATTTATGTTGTAGGGGGAGAAAGGGGCATTTTCCAATGGTCAGATTTTTTAAAACACACTTGTGTTCTGTCCAAATGGGGGCAGAATTAAAACAGTAAACAGTTTAGACAGTTTATTTATTTATGTCTATTAAAAAACCCTATTTGTGCAATACCAGATAATGCCATTACATGCTTTATTGAATTGCTAGTTGTTATAAACCTCCTTAAATTTACACCATTTTTTAAAAACATTTTTTTTTATGACTTTAATCTTTTCTTTAAAAACATTCCTGAAATGGCAGGGAGACTCCCACAAAATGGGGAGACCTCCTAGACTCTTGGGAGAGTCGACAAATCTCCAAATCTGGACAACCTTTTGCTTCTAATTTATTAATTTATATGATCGCCATTAAAAAAAACTCATGATTCTAGATTTGCCCAGAATTAAGAACTGAATCTCAGCCCTGTCCCCAAGGAGGTAACCCCTACCAAAGGTTTGGGAAAGAAAAGGGAAAACTCTGGGGAAGTAAAAAAAACCTAAAGGGGGGGGGGGGGGTAGGGGGGGGGTGGGGGGTTAAAAAACACAGAAAAGGCAGAGCGGTGTGTACCAGGAAAAACTGCTCTCCTCAGCACCATTTCTTAGTCCCTTTAAAATTTCCCTTTAAAGGGATTAAAATTTCCCGTAAACAGAGTTATCTCCAATCCCAAACTTCTAGCTGCGGGTTTTTTTTTCCAGAAATGGCGGTGATGTTTTAAGCCACTGGAATGGCAGTGAGTGCAAATATGAGTACATTGTTTAAAGGGGTTTTGCCACAATGTAATGTTGATGTGGGAAACCTCCAAAAAAGGGTATTTTAAACTCTTTTCAAAATATTTGATTACAAAAAAAATTTCAGCCCCGAGAGAGGGTAAGACTACCTTTTCCTGCCCCTTAGTTACTTAAAAACTTTCATTAGATTTCGGGCCAGGGAGGTGTCATGAGCTGCTGGGGGAGCACCCCTTTTTATCTAATTTAAAAAGGGGGGAAGAAGCCTTTTTAAGGGGCTGGGGAGAAAAAAGGGTTTTCTTAAGTATACCCGAATCCACTAGTTAGTGGATTTATCTGAGTAATCCCCGCTTTATCTGATGATAGGGTAAAATGAAGGGGCTTTCAAGCTGCTGTGGAGAAAAGGTGTTCTCTTTTGTATACGAATCCACTTTTTAGTGTGAATTTTTTTAGTAACATTGCACAAGAAACCCCTTTTTCATGGGTTTTGTTTCTCTGGCAGTCTCCCCTCTCAGCTCAGCCTGGGTTTTTACTTTTGCTTCTTTGCAGATAAGGGCACTTCCTGTCCAAAAACCCCCCAAGCCCGCTGTTTGCCTGCTTTTTTAAAACTAAATTTGGATGAGTATATAAAGTTTTTTGGGGATTTGGGGGGGGGGGAAACCCTTTAAATTTTAAAATAGGGTTTCCAAAGTGTTTGGCAGACTTTGTTTAATATTGTCTATGTATTGTATGCCCCCATTTCTATACTTGTTGTCTTATCTTATAATGTCCAGTATGTAAAAGAAAGAATAATCCACAAATGGTAATATATTCTTTTATTGGCAATAGAAGTCCAGCATCACCCTATGCAGAGTACAAAGACATGTAATCTTAGAAATGCATGGGAAAATAGACAGCTGAATTGCTAACAGCAAATAGGTACCGAGCAATAAAGAATTTTGTGAAAGTATAAAAAATATAAAGCAATAAATAATTATGTTTCACAGTATAAATAAGAGACTTATGAAATATGGTACAGCTGATTGGCATCCCTCCAATATTGTTTCTGTGACCTTTATATAAATTTATATCTGACCTTCAAAAATTTTTTTTTATGTGTATGCCTTTCGTATCATTATTTTTATCTATTATACAATGTAATGATGTCATTTTAGATACCGAATCATGTTTTATCAGATAAAATAAATTTGGGTTTATAAAAAAGGTCAAAAAAAAGCCCAAAACCTTTTGCTAAAACACAGTGAATGGCATTGTTAGTGAACATAGTTGGTAGGATTTTCCACGGTAAATGATTTGAGGGCAGATTGTTAAATTGTAGAAAGTATAGTTATGGACAGACTAACGATGCAGATACCCATTATCTTTTTTTACTATCATATCACATAATTGATTTTCCACTTTCATATGTTGTATAAAAAGGTGAAAAATCCTCTTTGGCTTGTCGTTCCAGTAGGTAATATCCGTAGGAGGAAATTACATGAATTTTATTTTACAAAATCTGTTGGCCAGGTTTATGTATGTATTTTATGTAACATTAAAATGTATATTATTATATTCTATTAAAAAGTTATATGTACTAAAGGCAAGATTTCATTTTTTGTGAAAAAGTAATGAGTCTCATCATTAAAATAAAACCAGGCAAATTTTTATTGTTAGTAAAATGAATTTTTTAGTGTCACATAATAAATCCAGGGCTGTTAATTATTTCACTCTGGTTCCTCGAATGTAAGTTTTCAAAGTGCTTTGTATATTGCTGCATGTTACTGGACTGTACAGGTTGCCAAAACAATGCCCTCTTCCCAAGACTTCATCAATTCTTATAACCTTCTGTTTTGCAACTATTGTGTGAAGCTGTACCTTCACCACAGACTTTCTCCTCTTTACCCTTGAATTTCAGCCAGGTTCCTGCTTTACCTGCCTATACTAGGAAAACCTCTGAGTTTACCTGCTTAAAGGGGTTTTGCCACAATCTAATGTTGATGTGGACCCCAAAAGGTTTTTTTTTAAAAATCACTTTTTTTTTTGGTTAAAAAAAGCCTCTAAGCGCAGCCTATTTAATGCCCTTTTTCCTGACTGTTTGAAGGGAGGGGGGAAAAAAGCAGTGTTCCGGGCATCTGCCTAGCCTTTTTTTCTGTTCAGAGCCCATTCTGCTGTATAGAGAATCCGCTTTTTGAATGTAAATTATCTGAGTAAACTCAGACCTCCCGCTCAGCCCTATCCCCCCCCCACGATCATGAACACTCCCTCCGAGTTATCTTTACTCCTGAAGCAGAAAGAGGGAGAAAACAAAACCCAAAACTTGTGCACAATACAGTTGTCCTCTGGGTTTCTCAATACAGAGACTGAAAATCCTCGGAGCGTTCATGGGGGGTGGAGCGAACATCAAAAGGGGTACTTTTTTTTTTTAAACACAGAAACAAAACCCCCCTTTTTTTCAAGGCTCAGAGGGGATACAGCCTGTTAGTGAGGAAACACTTCTTGCAAACCCCTTTAATAACTTTATGCGGGGTTAGAAACCAACCCTGTCCCCTCACAAAGCTGATATGTTTTGCAAAAATCAATAGATCCCATGGCAGCCAGGGGTACTTATTAGGTTTGCCATGTTTGTAATATTTAGACTGTCAGGCAGAGCTGGGACGATGGGTAGACGAAAGAAGACGACCTCCCAGGGAGTAAGGAGTGGGTTGAATTTTCCATTGGTGGTACTATATATCTTTTTTTTTGCCTAGGGAACCAGAATATTGTCCCCTTCCTGCTTTTATCATGTACATATTTCAAAGTACTTTTAAGTCATAAATATAATACCAACACTACAACATCTTTGTATATCTGCTTCCCCAAAAAACTGAATCGAAAGTTATCAAAATTTAACTCTAAATGGTACCAAAGAAATTAAAAACTATGCAGTGAAAAACAAGCCTGTGTACAGGTCTGTCAACAGAAAAAAAAAAATATTAAGGGTTTTAAAATGCAGAAACACAGAAACATTTTTTTTTAAATAAACTAATAAAGGTTATCCACCTCCATTAAAAATCATACTTATAACTCCCGGGGCTCCAGTAACATAAAAAAATACTTATACTCACCTTCCTCTGGTCCCTCGTTACAGCACCGCGGTCGTCTTTTGACATTCCGTCACTTCCAAACAGAGATGCCAATGCTGCAGCTGCTGATGAACTGTAGCAGTCACATGCCACTAATTTACATCGCCATTCAGAAGTGAAGAGTTCAAAATGGTGATCTAAGTAGAAGCACTTGACCGCTGCAGTCAATCAGCGGCTGCAGTGGTGACGTCACTGTTCTAAAGTGAAGAATTTTAACCGAAGACCGGGGAAACATAGTACTGCAGACCAGAGGAGGGTTTTTCTATGTTATTGGGTTCCCCGTAGCTGTTAGTATGATTTTTAAGGAAGGTGGATAACCCCTTTAAATAAAAAAAATATATATTTAGCATTGCTGCAAGAAATTTATAAATAAGGAATAAAATTGTCATTATACTTCACTATGAATATGGTTAAAAAGAATAAAAATCTATTGTTGTTTTTCATCCCTCCTTCCAGAAAACAGCGATCAAATAGTTGTATGAACCTGCTACCAAAGAAAATGGTACTAAAGAAAACTACAAGCAATCCTCCAAAAAATCCAATTTACAAAAACAGTTTTTTCTTTAATATACACAGATTAAGCAGATGTAGAAAAAAATGGTGGAACTATTGTTTTCCAATATGCAGAATAGTGGCATTAAAAATAAAAATCTACATGTGAAAAGTGAAAAAAAAATGATTAAATTGCTTGGTCAGTATAAAGGGGTTTTTCCACAATAGACATTTGCTAGTGCATCTCAAAAAATTAGAATATCACTAAGAGATAATTGATATAAATAATTTAAGTCAAATAGAGAAACGTATATATTGTATAGACTCATTACGGTATTACACGGTTTAATATAATACAATTTATTATTATTACAATTAATATAATATAATTTTTGAGCCCTGTAACAAATAAAAATATAATCCTGGAGAACCCCTTTAATTTTCAATGATACCCTAATTTTTTGAGATGCCCTAGTATAACATCAAAAAGATCAGTGATAAATTTCTGATCACTGGGATCCCCACCTACTGCTAAAATGAAGGCCGTGAGTTCCCCATTCTTCCTTGAACGGTTTAAATGGAGCATTGATGGAACCGGCACATTGCTACTCCTATGAAAGTCTATGGAACTGGGCAAAATAGTCAAGCGCTGTGCTCCGCTATCTTTATCAGCCCCTTAGACATTTAATAGAGTAGCAGCATGCAGGTTGGACCCATGATCCATTCAAACACTTCATCGCTACACAAGCACAGTGAGGAAGAAAGGAGGACATGGGGCTGTTGTTCAAGTGATCAGTGGAGCTCTAGTGATCCGAACATTTGTCACCTATTTTCTGGATAGGTGATAAATGTCTATTGTGGGAAAACACTTTCAAAGCCTAAACTAGGCTGATCACTAAGGTTGACCAAGGTCTGAACAATGTATGAATTCTGCGACTTATAAGAATGTTGTAAAGTTTAGGTTCCCCAAGCTCTAATATTTGTGTAGGCTCACAAAAGGTAAATCTACACTTTAAAAACATATAAAGAAGTGTAAAAAGGTTTTTTCTATGAAAAGTTAATACTTGGAAATAATACTTAAAATCTATACCCAACACATACCAGTGTAAAGCTGCAAAATGATTTGGGTTTTCTGTAATGTTTTGAATATTAACTGTTACAATAATGAAACCAAAGCAGTTTGCCAAAAATTTTACACGAAAAATGCTTATATTTTATTCTTGAGTACACCGAACAAAGAACACCCATAATGTATACACAAGACATGTGAGCCAAGAATGACATTATTTATTTAATATCTCTTAATGTATGTGTAATGCTGGACTGGATGTTTAGTCTCAGGTTAAGTGCTTTAACTCAACATGTTATATTAACCAATGCAAAGGAAACAAAAAATCTCATAATGTGTAAAAAAAAAAAGAACAAAAAAGTAACATGCCGAATGGAATACAAAAAAGTTATATTTCTGAATATAATATTCACTGTTTAAGAAACAAAAGAATAAAAATTTCTCAATTGCCATTAAATTTAAAGAGTTGTCTCAACTGGTCAGCTTTTAGCCATATGTCTTATCAGGACATATGTAAGTCATAGGAACAATTTCTATTAACCCCTTCCTGACCAAGCTTTTTATTTACCTTCTAAAAGTCACAACTTTTTTATTTTTCTGTCTACATAGTCATATTAGGGCTTGTTTTTTGTGGGATCAGATGTACGTTTAATGGTGCCATTGACCGTACCAAAAAATGTATTGGGAAACCAAAAATATTCTTTGTGGGGCGGAAAGTAAAAAGTAAATCAATTGCTGCATTTTTGCGAGGGGATTCGTTTTTATGGTGTTCACTGTTTGGTATACCTGACATGACATGTGATCTGTACTCTGCTGGTCTATACAACGCTGTGACCGAAAACGTTAATAATATTCAGTCGCTTCTTCAATCTCGAGCTATTCATGCTTCTATTGCATGAAAATAAAGAATAAAAATCATAAATAATTTTTTGAAAATTAAATTTTTGTGTGGGTGTATATTTTTATTTGGGTCTATACAATATCAAATCTGCACAAATTCTCTTTTTTAGATTTGGGTTGCAGAGCCACTTTTTGAGACCAATAACAATTCCAAACTGAAGCCCAAAGAGTCTACACCTGGGAGTTTCATCCTACCAAGCCAGCTCAGTCACAGATGTACAACCTCTTCCACCTCACCAGCAAGTGGCTGCAGCCAGAGGAGCTTACGCTTGCCCAGGTGGTCGAGTGGGTTTTTTGTGATCGCTTCATCCGTTCACTACTAATAACGCTCTATGCCGACCCAAAAAATGTGGACAACCTGGTGGTGGTTGCAGAGAGCTACACTGTGACAGAGGAATTCCTTCAGTTACTACATCCACTGGGGAACCAGCAGAAGTCAACACGGCGTAAAACTGTTCCCACTATAAAGGGGAGGAGAAAGGGTTCTGAAGGGTGGGGCAGAATTGGATGACAATGGCGAAAGGTTGTCCACCCCTTAAGAGCGGCTCTTTGGCTAGAGCCCTTCGTTTGTTGGCGGCACGTTATCCAATGTTGGGGAAGCCCAAGGAGTGGGGCATGGAGAGACATCATTGTTTACCAGGCCTTCCTATTCCTCTCATGCTGAGGCTGGCCTGGACCGACGGGACAGACATGAGAGTGCAGGCTCTCATGGACTCCAGGAGTTTGGTTACCCTGGTGCAAGCCAGGCTGGTGCACTCAGACAAACTCAGATCATGCTGTCTAGCCATGATCTGCATTCATGGTGGCACCAAAGATTACCCCAACACCCTATTCACTATAGAGACTCTCTGTGGGGCCGCGCGACATGAGGTCGCTGTCATGGCGTGCTTGCCCCACAGTGCTATTATAGACAGTGACCTTCACTTGTTTTGGGATATGTGGGGGAGTAAACAGAGTAAAATGTATAATGTTTTACTGCCTGTAAATGACAAATCTGAAACCATTGATGCTGTTCCGCTCGTATCACAGGAACCAGATAATTTTCCGTTATCAGTCCTCGCTGAGGACCCAGAGGAAACCCAGTCTGAGCTAGAGTTCTCTTTCTAGCTAGTGTAGAGGGGGAATTTTGGTACTGAAAAACTGAGGGACACTAACGTGGTAAATACTTGGAAGAGCATAAAAGTAATTAATAGTAGACACCAGGAGCCAGGAGCTATCCTCATTTCTCTGTACATAATGACTTACTATACAGGGTAAAATTTTACCAATCCTGCCTGGAGTGCCAGATTAACGCCCCTAGATCCCATTTCTGGAACCCGCCAGTTCCTCCACCGATAATTGAAGTTGCCTTCAAGCAGATTGGTTTGGGTCTGGTGGGGCCTCTTCTTAAGTCAGCCATTCGACATCAATACATCTTGGTGGTCTTAGACTATGCCACATGCTACCCAGAGTCCATTCCCTTTAGGAACTCCTCCTCTAAATGTATAACAAAGGAGCTACTCCACATGTTTACTTGCAAAGGGATCTCAAAGGAGATCCTAATGGACGAGGACATGCCCTACATGTCCAAGGTGACCAAGATGCTCTGCAGGCTTCGAAAAATTACCCACCTCCGTACCTCTGTATATCATCCCCAGACTGATGGCCTGGTGAAGAGATTTAATAAAACCCTGCAAGGGATGTTAAAAAAAAGTGGTGAATAAAGATGGGAAGGAATGTGACCTGTTACCCTACATGATGTTCTCAATATGAAAAGTTCTGCAGACATCCACTGGGTTCTCCCCATTCAAGCTCCTATAAGGTAGACATCCCAGGGGACTCCTGAAAGACCTGGGAACAGGAGAATACCCTGTACAAAAGTGTGATTGAACACATAGTGGGGATGCAAGATAGGATCACGGTGGTTCTGCCCATAGTCAGGGAGAACATGCAGCAGGACCAGGAAACACATGCCAGGGTGTGTTACAGGGCGGCAAGGATCAGAGTCTTTCAGCCAGGTGACAGGTGCTAGTACTAGTCCCGATGGTTGATACCAAATTTCTAGTGAAATGACAAGGTCCCTACAAGACAAGGGTTAACAAGGTAAACTGTAAGGTGTTCCAGCCAGGGAAAAGGAAACTCTACCAAATTTAACATATTAACCTTATCAAGCCCTGGAAGGAATGTGAAAGTCTTATGGCTGTAAGGAAGCTAAGTAAGCCACCAAACAAGGCGTTACCCTCTGTTTGTATTTCAGAGTCTTTGACCAAAGACAAGAGGTTAAATGGTTTTGCCACCATGTAAAGTCGACGTGGGATGCTTAGAAATCATAAGTTTGGCACCTTCCTAATTGCATGTCATTAAAAAAAGTGCCACAGCTGCAGCCTTCGTTACCTTATCAGTGTGTACAGCTGGTTGTCATTGGAGCCGACCTGTTCTAAGCCTCCTGTCTGTCTGGTCACGCTTGCGTGGTTCATTACTCTTCCTCTGAAGCCCCCTCGGGAATGAGCACGTCCTGACACACGGCCTGACATGCGCAGTAGCTCCCCTCGCGGCCAGGACAGTCTGTTGGCTCCTCACTTCCCCCCTCCTTCCTGCTCACCAGGAATCTTCACTGACTGTGCTAGGGGGATGTGCTGGCTGTTCTCCAGATTCTTAGCCATGCTCCCTTACTCCATGTCTCAGCTTTTCTATGTTCTAGTTCTTTTCTCCGTTCCCTTACTCTTTGTCTTCTAAGTTTCTCTATATTCTGGGTCTTTGTCCCGCTCCCTGCCTCCCTGCTTTTAGTTATGTAGCTCTCAGATGCCGGCAGGAGCGCGCATGACTCGTAGCACGATGACGTCACTAAGTGCCGTCTGAAGGGTGGGTTTTTTTAAACTACCCAAGCAGTGAACACTCCGATCTCAAGACCCAGGGGACCAGCGGTAGCGTGTAAGGTAGGGAACAGCCGTCTTGGCAAAACCCCTTTAAGGAGTTCTTACAAAGGAACCAATGGGACTTTTTGGAAATACCAGGACCCATTAACGAGGGTCATTAAGCTGGGCCTAGCTTTAAGAGTCGACATTGTATTGGCTGCCTCTTTATGTTCCTTTCCTTTGGAGCAGCAATTTTATAGATGTTTTAAATTATGTACTGGTTCATTGTACAGTATTGTTCAGAGTGCACCTTGAGTAAAATCAAGTAAAAACCCGATAGTTGACCCACTAAAAAAGCCAACAGCTATGCAGTTCCAAATTAGCACAGTGTTATAAGAAAAAGGTAAAAATACCGTATTTATTGGTCGAAGTTACGCGTTACGTGCAAAATCACACTCCTCAGATTTCATGCACGTAACGTGTAACGACCAATAAATACGGTATTTTTACCTTTTTGTTATAACACTGGAGTCTGCGCTAATTTGGAACCGCATATCTGTTGTCTTTTTTAGTGGGTCAACTATCGGGTTTTTACTTGATTTTACTGATCATCCCCTGGACTCCTCCGATTGGAAGGACCAGGACAGTGGAACCAGCAGCAATCTCCTTACCGGGTGACACTGGCATATCGCTTAACGGAGAGTTGTGCCTCCTTCATCAGCACAACGGCACCAGGAGAGCAGATACAGTAAAAAAAATTTATTACCATTGGTGTGCCACTGTAATACACGAGGGTGCGCTCCCGTATTGGCTTTTCTTTTTCTTGCTACCTTCATACAGATCAGAGTGCACCTTGACTTTTATAGGTATGCAGTAGAATACAAATATAGTCACTTTCTTAATATATTTATGGTAAAAGACATAGTAGAAGGACAACTTCCAAACAGACTGTGACCTTTGTTGTGTTAACTTAAATTTGATGAAACATACTGTTAATTTTTAAGGGTTATGTTTTAGAACACCTGGGTTTATAATTCTAGTGCTTGAAAAGGGGTAATATCTGAGCCTAAATGTTGCTCGTATGAATAATCAACTATTTTTGGAAGTGCTGCCACAAATCTCTTCATTGAGAACTTCTTGGTACAAGTCTGTGGCAGCAGGGAAGTAACTAGAATTTATAGGGCCCCATAGCAAACTGAAATTCTTTCCCACCACTTAAGGACAATAAACTAAAACAGCAGCATAAGTAACAATAATTAAAGGTATAAATAATACCGCTATATATCAGGGAACCCAAATATTAGTACTAGATAGCAGAAAATCACTAACAACTTGTTCCCTAGAAAAGCAAACAATGTTCTCTCAACCTCAACCTCTGGGCCCCACAGCAGTCACAGTGACCATGGCTATAGTTAAACCTATGTGTGGCAGACATGCACCCATTTACACACACATTCTTGTGCTGCTGAGTTTTGGACTTTTTAATTAGATTTTGATTTATATTTAGGGACTTTTCCACACTCTGTATAAAGACAGTAATTACAGTAATGAGTATTTAAATGTTCATTATGATGATATCCAGCAGATGTGAACCAAGCCTTAGGTGCTATCATTTTTGTCTTAAATGCAGTTAGTAACTGGTGACTGCAACAAAGAACATAGGGGTCCAAGTCCAAAAAGGAAATCGGCCTCCAATGTTTCTGTTTCCTATAAAGGAACAAATAGAGAAGAAAATCAATAACTTTAGGTGTTCTTCCCACATTTTTTTCAACATGTTTTGACTTTTGAAAATGCCATTATTGTTATGCATTTTTTACAAATGTTCTTGTTCACCTTATTTTTTATTCAGGCAGTTTTTAACATAGTTTTTCCATGCTATATAGACATAATGGGCGACATGTATGAACGGGGCTGCGCCAGATATCTGGTGTCTTTTCAGCCCGAGATCAAGCGTAGCACCGTTCATACATTTTTAAATCTCCCGCATGCCACTGTGGGAGGCGGGGCGCACTAGAACCGTAGCGAAACTACATATTTATAGCTTTGCTGCGGCATGTATGGGCGCATTACAGTTGGAACAGGTATATGACTTTCAAAGTTGTATACCTGATAGCGAACTGTCGCCTGAGCACTGGAATGTGCCTGATTTATGAGCCTGCTATATAGCAGGCTCATAAATCAGGCACAACCTATGCCTTTTTTATGTGCATGAAATTTGCCATGTAAACGGCAAATTTCATGCATGTCACCTAATATTGTATTGTAATGTATATTTCATTATTAAACATTGCTTTTTTTTGCTAACCTGTATAAGCATGATTTGTATGGTTGTATTGTAATTTGTATTTCACTATTGACTTTCATCAAACTTGTGACTGCCAAAAACAGCTATGTGTGAAACTCTATGGGAGATGCCTTACAATAATGCTGGTTGTAATTCCTGCTACACTCTGTCAATATTACACTGTTTGCCAATGTGTTTAGTTTATACACAAGGGTGTATTACAGAATTGTGGGTTACTCCTACTCAGTTGAACTTACAGTGGTATTCTGCTTCTATGCCAGACTATAGTGCGAGTTAAAGGCACCAGACGGGGCACTGGTAGTGTGTATGGATTTTAATAGGGAACAATAAGAACATTTGAACAGTCGCTATCCTTTACTTTATAGAATAGGAAAAAGTAAGAACATCCGCAGGACATTGGTGTTCGGATGTATATATGTACACACAAACATATATATATATATATATATATATATTATAATAATATATATAATATATTTTTTTCTAAATATATATATATATCATATTAATATACATACGTCGGGTAAAACAAGTGTTGAATATATCACCACTTTTCTTAGTAAGTATATTTGTACATTTGTACATAGTACATGAAATTCTCACCAGATGTTGGTAATAACCCAATTCAATATTCACAGGCAAAGGAATCAAACTATAGATGTCAATAAATTATGTGTAATAATAAGAGAAGACACAGGGGAAAAGTATTGAACACGTGAAGAAAGAGAGGTGCAAAAAGCCATGGAAAGTCAGGATACCATCTGAAATCTATCAGTAATTAGAAAGCAATCCTGACACTTAGCGAAAGATAATATCAGCTGGTTCAAGTGTTGGCCTATAAAAAGAAGTCTTATTATGAAGGTGCCACACAAGAAACATATCATGATGGGTAAAATCAGTGAGTTGTCTTAAGACCTTCAAAACCTTATTGTTGCAAAACATACTGATGGCATTGGTTACAGAAGAATTCCACTGAAGGTTCTAGTGAGCACTGTTGGGGCCACAATCTGGAAGTTGGGGCCACAATCCGGAAGTGAAAATAACACAATTTCGCCATAAACCGCCTGCTACCAGGTTCTCCCCACAAAATTTCTGACTTAATTTATGGACATTTATGGTTTGATTTCTTTGCCTGAGTGGATTAGATGGGTTGCTATCAATATCTCCTGATAATTTCATGTCAATAGCACCTTTAGAAATATATTTTCTTTGAAAATTGGTGACGTGTTCAATACTTATTTCAGCCGATGGATGGATGGATAGATAGAAAGATAGATAGATAGATAGCTAGATAGATAGATAGATAGATAGATAGATAGAGTCACATATCAGTCCTCCAGAGGTAATAAAAGAATAGCCGGCTGCACAATACATCTTAGGCTATGTCTCCCCTGCACACAAAAACGGCCATTTTTTCAGCATTTTTCATTTTTTTTGAGCTGAAAAGAGTTCCTATAGTCATTAACCCCTTAAGGACCCGGCATTTGTTTTTTGTTGACACGTTAATTTTTCCCTCCTCGCCTTCCTAGAGCCATAACTTTTGTATTTTTCCACCTACATAGACATATGAGGGCTTTTATTTTGCGGGACAAGATGTACTTTCTAATGGTGTTATGCACTCTACTATAGAATATACTGGGAAACTGCAAAAAAATTCCAGGTGGAACAAATTGTGAAAAAAAATGTATTTTCGCCTTGTTTGTGCGTGTTTTGCTTTTACGGCGTTCAATCTACGGTCAATACAATGTGTTCTCTGTATTCTACAGGTTGATATGCATCCGACAATACCAAACATGTAGGGTTTTCGTTATGTTTTGGTACCGTAAAAAATTCCAAACTTTTACTATTTTTGACATTTGCGCAGCGGCGCCAGTTTGTGCGACCAATAACTTTTTTGCACTAACACCTACGGACGTCAGTGAGGGGGCATTTTTTGTGGGCTAAAGTGTGCTTTTTATCGCTTGCAGTTTGAAATGCATGCGACTTTTTTGATCACTTTTATTCCATTTTTTAAGTGACGTAAAATGACCAAAAAACGCAATTTTGCCGTTTGGAATTTTTTTTCTTCTACAGTGTTCAGCGTATGGGATAAATGATATTATATCTTTATAGATCGGACTTTGTCGCATGCGGCGATACCAAATATGTGTAACTTTTTTATTATTTTTTTATTTTTTTATTTGTAAAATGGGGAAACTTTTGAACTTTTAATACTTTTTTTTTGTACTTTAAAACTTTATTTTTTTTTACTTCAACATTGAGTCCACCTAGGGTGCTTGACCACTAGTTGGCGCGATTGTCAATACAGTTTAATGCATTGCATAGATAATGCATTAGACTGTACCAAGATGGCGGTTTCTCCACTTCCTGTCTGCGGACAGAAGTGGGGCAAACCAGGACATGGGAGTGACGGGAGCATTCACAAGGCTCCCCACTGCCATTTCTGGGTGTCGGATCGCTGCAGCTATGTTTCGGTGGCGCCGACCACCCTGAAGATCGGTGCGCGGCACCGATTTTCATTCATTCAGACGCCGCGGCCATCTTTGCCGTGGCATCTGAATGGTTAAACAGCGGGGGCGGGCGTCGCTGCCCGTTTGCGCTGTAACGGCTGGGTGTTAGCGACAATTAGCCGCTAACAACCTGCGGCTGTGCAGAGGTGTCGTGGAGCGATCCCCCTGCAAAGCCCCTTAGCAAACCCTGGGCCGTACTCATACGTCCAGGGTCGTTAAGGGGTTAATAGTAAAAACGTTCTGTAGTCTCCACTAAATGTTTTTTTCTGCTCGTTTTTTCTGCAGGACGTTTTTTGTAACATGTTGCAAAAAAACAACAGAGCAGGGCAGAAAATATACTATTGGAGTCTATGTAGGCTGCTGAACGTTTTTTGCAGAAATATACAGCAATTATAATGCTGTGCATTTCTGCAAAACAAGTAAAAAAAAGTCAGTTTTTTTTAGCTGTTTTTAAAAAGCAGTTAACAAAAAACTCAGTTTCATGAATAGTTTTAGGATTTGGCTTTCAGTGAGTTTTTTGTCCATGCAGTGTAGAGCTAGCCTTATTGTGTATTCAGGATTAAACATGATTGAATTAATTTCCCCAGTCCCTGGGGACAAGAGCAAACAATGCAATGAGTCCGGTTAAATAGTACCAGCTTTTGTGGTAAAGTGGCCACTGAGATAACCCTAGACCCTCTCTATCTGCAAAGATAAACTGGGTAAATGAAGATTCCTGATAACAGAGATCTCACATCTCAATTCCTTTGTCGCATATTTGCATAATTGCATTACTGGGAGGTCAATTGGCAGCATAGGATACAGAGAACTCCAAATGTCCATGTGTTATGTGTGGTAATATGACAGTACAGTGCTCAGTATTGTGAAAAAGTGCGGTATTAATTAAGCACTCATGCACCCGATAAATGCCCTGGATTAGGGAGAGGCTGATAGTCAGGGTTGCTGGCCGCTGCTGGCCCGGTATGCACAGTGAGAATGTGCAGCCTGTACAGCTCTGGTAATGAAGCTGCCTCTCCCTGCTGCTATCTGCTCATAGGATGAGAGAACACAACCTCATAATGTCCCTGCAAACAAATCTCAGTGTAGGGACATGACTGGCATGGATACCTTCTGCTGCTGAGTGGAACCAATCCACAAGGGTCAGCATAACATTTGTATGGGGTTGATACTCAGAGGATTTTCTGCAGAAAATCCATATAATAAAATTATTCTACACTGACTATCATGTAAGATGGCAAAATGGTAAAAAAAAAGGTGCATCTGCAGATTTTAGTGAATATTACATACAGTGTTTGACAGCAAAGTAAGTAACTTGGAGACCTTCCAGGTGAATGGAGAAAGCGGCACGTCAAACCGGATCTTGGAAAAACTTTGTAAGCTTATACAGTAAATCACCCAAAATAGAATTTCAGCAATTTACATTCATTTGAGGTAAAATCTTAGTGACACATATCAATAAAATATTGTAAAACCACGAAAAAAACAGTGCACACATTTCAGATCACAGATGCTTCTTTCAATGACTATTAGTTCAAACAATGGGCAGTAAGACGGTAAGGCCATGTTCAGACGGCTTATTCAAGCCGTAATTGCGAGCCGGATAGCGCTCGCAATTCCGGCTTGAATAAGGGGCGGGTGCGGGGGCGGGGCGAGGGCGCTGCCCACCAGCCCCATAGACTTGCATTATCCACGGAGCGTATTGCGCCTGGATAATGTGCATGTCAAGGAATCCACTGTTCTCTATGAGAACTGTGGATTACCGTAATTGTTGCGACAGATTGGAGCCATACTGCAGCGCAAATCCGGCGCAGTACGGCTACAATCCGCGGCGAAATCCGCGGCAAAATAAGCCGTGTGAACACGGTCTAAGATTGTCTTTGCTGCCCATAGAAACCAATCAGTGCTCAGCTTTCATTTTTTAAACGGCCCTGGAAAAATGAGACCTGAGCTCGGATTGGTTGCTATGACCAACAAAGACAATCTTACTGTCTTACTGTTGATAAATGAGGCCCATAGCATTGATAACAAACTCAGAGTAAATACAAATATGCATAATAGTTGAGAAAAATACATAAAATCTGTTTAGTGATTTAATTTGTTAAGATATTTGGTGTCTAATTTTTAATATCCAAAGTGTCATTCTACTTGTGCTGTGCATTAAATTTGGGTCACAGTTATATTCAGCCTGAATTTCAGCGATTCAATTGAGGTCTGCCAGAATCGACTATTGGTAATAAATGGCAAAAAAAAAAAACTTTTGAGAAGTTTGGTTCGACGTTCGAGTCGAATTTGAACCGAACTTCGAAGCCCATTAAGGTAAATGGGAAAAGATGTTCTGGTTAATTTTTTATACCTATACAGGTGAGGAGAAGCTGTAATTACCATCCATAACAGTCAAATGGATACGTGGACCAACTTAGTGAAGAAAATTTGGCTCTAAGGCAATGTTCACACGGCATAATTACGGGGCGTACAGTACGCCCCGCAATTACACCGGGTGTTTGGGAATCGCGTTGATCGGCACGTACTCCCGCGACGCAAGGGGGGCGGCAGCAAGATCATATTGTACGCCCGGGGAGAGGAGGCGTAATCCATAGTTCTCTATGAGAACTATAGATTACAGTAATTTCAATGCGAATCTCGCTCGTACTAGAAAGCAAATAAGACACGAAATGCATGCCGAAATTCCCCCGTGTGAACATACCCTAAGAGTCACAGAAAAAAAATTAACAGGCTAAAATAATTCATTCCTTTTAATGGCTAACTGAAAAGATGAGGACAGCATAGCTATAGCAGGTACAGCGGTAGCAGTTGCTATGGGGTCCCTTTGACACATAAGCAGACACCGGTATTGGAAATGCACATGGTAACTGGCAGGAGCCCCCACATGTCATATATGTGGTGGCAGCAAGAACATTCCAACAGGGAACATGGAGGTTCAACTGGCAGTGCGGTACTTATAGGGGGTGGAGCTGTAGGCAGGGCTGCCGTCAGTCATCTATTAACCGTTTTAGGGCCCCATGCAGCTAAATCAAATGGGGCACCCACATAGTACTAATTCCTATTTTTAACATATCACTGGGCACCCTTTTGATTAGTGCCACTGACAGGAGTACTGCCCTATTGGCACCCCTGGCACACCATTTACAGTAGCCTGACCCCAAAACCAGCAAAAATGACCTTATGGACACTCAAGAAGAAATTATTATTTGAAACAAGATTTTTGGGAATAGGACATTGACTATCACTATCTTTTACAGCAACACGAGCTCAAAAGCATTAAAAATTACCTTTCGGACACGCAATAAAATTAGCAAGAAGAAATTACTATTTAAAACAAGATTTTTTTCGAATAGGACATATAGGATAAATATTAAAAAGGTCAAGTTTTATTCACAGTCTCTTATTGAAGAACTGTACTCCAAAGACAGCAAATCAACAGTGTTCTTAAATGTCTATACTTTGCAACGGGCAAATAGGATTATAAACAGAAATTTTTTCAATGCAATATCGGTGAAATGGTGTCGTATGGAAGAACCCTCACAGCAAATCAAGTGGTTTTAAGTGCCAGCAGACACAGGCAGCAATGTGTTCACTACAGTGTGGAAATGTGTTCTACAGGAAATACAGTGACATGCAAATAAGATGGCCATGTGATTTTAGCAGCCAATGAGGTCCCTACACCCTCATTGGTAACATTTTGACCCCCCCCCCCCCCCTCTGTGCTCTGCACTAATTGGCTGGCTGCCAAAACTGTGAAATATAAGTGTAGCATTATAACTTATCAATGATTGAATCTGAAAAAATGTTTGGCTTCTTCTTGTACCAGGAAGGTTACCAGGTTATTTACTTTGTTGTCAAATACTAGAAGGTAAGCTGAAACACTTTAAAGGGAATTTTTATGTATTAAATCAAGACCTGATCCATATTCTTTTCTTTTTAGCCATTTTTATTTTCTTATTGTAGATTTCTCAATTCTGTTGTCTATATATGATTGTGAGGACATGATTCTTGCCTGCACTGCTTTAACAGCATTTAGAGAGATGCTTTTCAGCAGCTTCATGCACATAGGAGCCTGTGAACTGGATCAGACCCATTGACTTGTATAGGAGAGTTTTCTAGGCATGCTCTTTGACCTGGGAAGAAGTCAAAGTGCGGGGAGGGGTAGAGGGTGAACTGTGACATTTCCTATTGTGACTGATGGATCCCGTGTTATCTATAAACATTAGTGTCACCTTTCAGTGTAACCCTGCTTTTGCTGATATTGAGCGGACTACTGCAAATTTTTCTCTTCAGAACAGGAAGTGTCAGACTATTATTAGGCCTAGTGGCCAAAGTAAAAATGGCAGGACTTTTGGAAAAAATGTTGAATGTGATATGAAAAATTAAAAAAAAAAATCTTAAAAAAGTGTTTAACATACAAATGTGTGTTAAACAGTAAGTCACTTTTTGATGACACATTCCCTTTAACTCTTATAAACTTGTTATATATCTTTCTGGAATTTTTGTTCCCACCTAAATACTAAATAATTTGATTTATGTATGTAGTAGTATCATATAGTTACATATCTACTTTTTGTTATAAACTTTGTATTTGGTATGTACAAAGGCTTATGAAAGGATATGGCAAATATTATGGGTGGTTGATGCTGAGTGCTCTTGATAACATATACTTTTGTTTTGGAAATAGATTAATCAAAGGGAGCTATGTCATGGCGCCAACAGCTATGCCCCATTTTTAGAATATAAAAACCGATGCAGATAGTCGGAGATTTAAGTTCAATATTGATGAAGCAAGAGGCAGGAAGCAAGGAGATAAAGGAGAACAGAGGTAAGAAAAAAAAAGATAAAAACAGCAAAAGGAGAGGTGGCAGGAAAAGCAAGTGAGTGACCTGGAAAAGGAAAAAAAGATAAGTAAAACTAAAAACAGAGAGAAGAGATAGAGAGAAGCTGCCCATCAACAGAGCTGCACCCACCATCACAGTATCCAAGGTTCTAACTGAAGATTTCAGCCCAAATGTGACTTTATCAGGGCTTCACTATAGTAGTAATCAACGAAATTTGGCATAGCTAGAGATACACAACACTAATTATACCTGACTATTGCTTCTGGCCCTGTTAACCCATGGTGAAGACAAAGTACTAATACACTAAAACTGCTATAAATAAAAACTCTAAGACCATTTGTGGGGGAAAAGTAGAGGTCAGTCATAGCTTTATTAATAACAAATTATCAACGTCTAGATAAAATGTATAAGTAAGACCTTTTCTGTGATGATCGTGTTGCTGCAATACCCAGCATACCTTCCACAACTTTGTGGGTAAGTCCTAGTTGATTCGTCAGGTGAGCATGGTATCATTATTACTGGTGGGAGAAAGTCCTACCATATGCCAATCTGTGACAAGTGACAAAATAGAAAAGAAAAGTAGCAAGAAAATATATCCAAAGATACAGAAGAAAAAGGCAGCAACCAGACATACAAAATAATGGCGGGAGGGGTAGCCAGCTATACCAAAGACAGGACCACCTCCAGCATTGTCCTTGGGGACTTGTGACCCTAAAATGATCAATTGTGCACAGTGAGGGCTAAAAGCACCCCCCACACCACCAACATCAGGCATTGGCTCTATTGCTTAATATAGCTAGGAGCCATTCAGAAAATGTGACTCATATCTCAGAGCATGGTCTATAACCCTTCTACATCACAACTATCTAAGTGGACACTAAGCATCCCTTATCTCACACAGAAGGTATTATCATTATAAGAGGAGAGCAGCAGAGGTCAGGCAGTAGACATATACAGCCACAAGGGTCAACCAGTGGTCATATTTGAGGATCAGCCACTGGATTTGCTATAAATACCAATAATATTCAGTTAGTGGATTTACTATGTATACCAATTAAGGTTCAATAGTAATGTTACATGGTAGAGTGAATTATTTCATACATATTGTATTGTAGATATGTTTGTTTTGACAATGGTTAATAGATTAGCAATTGAATGTTCATTTCTTGAACATGTAATTATTTAATGGGCTGTAATAACAAAATTTTCTTACCATAATTTTTATTACAATTTATGCTTTAACTTTTTTTTCAAATAAACTTATTATAAATATTCTTCATTGTCTAACAAATAAGATATAGAGCCACATGTATGAAAACTGTCTAGGTCTAAAATTCACTTTATTGTCCATAGCAACCAATCAGAGAGCCCCTTTCATTTCATATAGTTCTCTGGAAAAATGAGAGGGGTGCTCTCACTGGTTGCTATGGGCAACAAAGTGAATTTTAGACCTAGACAGTTTTCATACATGTGGCCCATAGTCTTGAGCTATATGGCCTCATTCACATGGCTTAAAATGGGACTGATTGGAGCCGTACTGCGTGCCGTATTTGCGCTGCAGTACGGCTCCAATCCGTCCCAGTAACTACGGTAATCCACAGTTCTCATAGAGAACTAAGGATTCCATCTCTCCTCCCCGCTCGGCGAATCCGCTGCGGGGGGGGAGAAAGTGACATGTGAATTATTTACGGCGTGTACGCGCCGTAGATAATGACAGTCTGTGGGGCCGGCGAGCTGCCGGCCCCCGCCCCCGCCCCGCTGCACGGCTGCCAGCGTAATTGCGGGGAGAAATCCGTCCCCACAATTACGCCGGCAATAAGCCGTGTGAACCGGGCCTATCTCTGCAAATCATATTTGAACCTGCTCTTGATCTTGATTAATGTTATTATGGAGAATATATTACAAACTACTCCACCACACCCACACACGAGTTTCAACTTTTGTGAAGCAGTACTGTAAAAAACATAGAACAAGCGCGATCCTGAACAGCAAGAGTATCACCATGCGATGTAGGTTTCCAATAATCAAAGCGCTCACCCGATTAGGTTGTACATGTAATGGTACAACTCACAAAAAAGCACAACGAACCAACAGGGGAGTCGTAACATAAATCCACGTGCTGCCTATCTTCTCTTGACACAAAGAGACACCAGCTCCACAGGAGAACACGCTAAGATAGATAGTAAAAAACAAGAAAATATAGCGTTCGTGGATGAAGAAAGTTTTCGGTAAACAGACACTGGGTATGTTTAACCACTATATTAGTGTCTTTTATTAAGTAAAATAAAATAAGACAACGTGTTTCAACTTTTGTGTAGGAAGACACATATGGTTATATATACACAGCACAAGTTTTACGTCTGGAATTTCGGCGGTTTTAGTATTTTGAAATCACTGACACTACTACAGAAAAACATCCTCTAAGACTAGGTCCACACAGCATATGACAAATGCACAGATTTGCGCAAAAAACGGTCATTTTTCAGATTTGCAAATCGGAGCAGAATCCGGCAAAATATACAACATGTTGAATATTCCGCCGGATTTCTGACACAACGGTTTTTCATTGCTGTCTGTACAGCACAGTGTACCGTCGGATTTTGAGAGGCCTCAAAATACTAAAACCGCCGAAAATCAGATGGTATCCCTCTGCTGTGTAGACATAGCCATACAGTCATGGCCAAAAGTTTTAAGAATGACACAAATATTATATTTTCACATGATCTGTTGCCCTCTGGTTTTTATGTGTGTTTGTCAGATGTTTTTATCACATACAGAAATACAAGTGCAATCATATTATGATTAACAAAAGCTTTTATTGACAGAATGAGTTAATGCAGCAAGTAAATATTTGCAGTGTTGACCCTTCTTCTTCAGGACCTCTGCAATTCTCCCTGGCATGCTGTCAATCAACTTCTGGACCAAATCCTGACTGATAGCAGTCCATTCTTGCACAATCAATGCTTGCATTTTGTCACAATTTGTTGGTTTTTGTTTGTCCACCCGTCTCTTGATGATTGACCACAAGTTCTCAATGGGATTAAGATCTGGGGATTTTTCCAGGCCATGGACCCAAAATCTTTGTTTTGTTCCCTGAGCCATTTAGTTATCACCTTTGCTTTATGGCAAGGTGCTCCATCATGCTGGAAAAGGCATTGTTGATCACCAAACTGCTCTTGGACGGTTGGGAGAAGTTGCTCTTGGAGGACATTCTGGTACCATTCTTTATTCATGGATGTGTTTTTAGGCAAGACTGTTAGAGAGCCGATTCCCTTGGCTGAGATGCAACCCCACACATGAATGGTTTATGGATGCTTTACAGTTGGCATGAGACAAGACTGGTGGTATCTCTCACCTTGTCTTCTCCGAACAAGCTGTTTTCCAGATGTTCCATACATTCGGAAAGGGGATTCATCTGAGAAAATGACTTTACCCCAGTCCTCAGCACTCCACTCCCTGTACCTTTGGCAGAATATCAGTCTGTCCCTGATGTTTTTTCTGGAGAGAAGTGGCTTCTTTGCTGCCCTGCTTGACACCAGGCCTTGCTCCATGAGTCTCCGCCTCACAGTGCGTGCAGATGCACTCACACCTGCCTGCTGGCCATTCCTGAGCAATCTCTGCAATGTTGGTAGCCCGATTCCGAAGCTGAAACACTTTTAAGAGACAGTCCTGGCGCTTGCTGGTCTTTCTTGGGTGCCCTGGAGCCTTTTTGGCAACAATGGAACCTCTCTCCTTGAATTCCTTGATGATGCGATAGATTGTTGACTGAGGTGCAATTTTTCTAGCTGCGATACTCTTCCCTGTTAGGCCAGTTTTGTGCAGTGCAATGATAACTGCACGTGTTTCTTTAGAGATAACCATGGTTAACAGAAGAGAAACAATGATGCCAAGCACCAGCCTGATTTTAAAGTGTCCAGTGGTGTGATTCTTACTTAATCATGACAGATTGATCTACAGCCCTGTCCTCATCAACACCCACACCTGTGTTAATGGAGCAATCACTGAAACGATGTTAGCTGGTCCTTTTAAGGCAGGCCTGCAATGAAGTGGAAATGTGTTTTGGGGGAAAAAGTTCATTTTCTAGGCAACTATTGACTTTGCAATTAATTGCTGTTAAGCTGATCACTCTTTATAACATTCTGCAGTATATGCAAATTGCAATTATAAAACCTGATGCAGTAGACTGTAAAAATTAACATTTATATCATTCTCAAAACTTTTGGCCATGACTGTAGACATTGATACAAAAAAATGTCCTGTAGTCTACACAGGTGGCTATTTTTCCAGCTGTTTTTGGGCGCCAGAGGTTTTAGGAACATGCTGTAAAATCCTACGGAGTCCAGCGGAAAATTTACTATTGAAGTCTAAGTACACTGCCGGATGGTTTTTGGATTGTTTTCGGCGTTTTTTGGCGCATTAAAAACATTAAAACATTAAAAATTGCCTGAAAAACTGTCCAAAGAAACCAGACCAAAAACCACAGCAAAAGCCTCAACAAAAAAATAGAAACCAACCAAAAAACTCGTAGGAAACCCAGCTGCTTTGGAAAAAAAACTGACAAAATACTCAGGTTCAAAGCTGTTTTTAGGTTTTAGTTTTCAATGAGTTTTTTGTCTAATGCTGTGTAGACTTGGTGTTTCAATGGTGCAGTTTGGGCATTTTTGTGCGTTTTTGATGCGTTTTTTGTGCAACAATGTATAGCATTAATTGTTGTGCCTTCCTGCACAAAAAACGCATCCAAAAAACGCATCAAAAACGCACCAAAAACTGCACAGTGTGCAAGCACCCTTAGCCTATGAGTAGTAGAATTATGTTCAAGTGAATGCACCACTGCAATTAATATTGTTGTGAGTTAGATTGACGGTACAACAAATAAAAGTATGGTGGGCTGCCGCAAAGATAAAAAAAAATGGTGATAAAAAGATGATTCATAGGGGACTCAGAATTAAAAAGTCACCCATGTTTTTAACCGATAATTCCTTTATGGCAAATTGGAACGGAACTTTATCTGAATGTTCTTATCAATGCATCTGATAGTATCACATGAACAAAAACAGTTGAAGAAAATTAAAAATTAGATTATCACCACAGGGTGCAATAAAGGAACATGAAATATACCCAGAATATGATAGCTCTCAAAAAAAAATGAAAGGCATTTCAACATAATTGAAGCGTCTATTGGTTATAAAATACATTTTATCAGGAAGTACATGAATTTAACTTGGAATCAAAGGGATGAGTAATGAAAAAGTTGGAATTTTTCATTCATTTTGTCAGCGTATGAGACTTCTGATCATAATAGTGATCAATTAGGTACTGAGCCCTGCAACATCTATGACATGGCAGAAGAATATTGCACCTTCATCAACTTATCATTTAGTTGCTTAGATAAAACTTTTAAAACTTTACAAAAAAGAAAATCCTGTGGATAGTCATGATAGTTTTTTAGGTAATGGAGACACAAAAAAGAAATACATCAGAAATAAATAAGTTATAATCAATCAGTGAGATCAATCTGTCATAACAAGTGATATGATTGGTCTCTTTGCAGGGGGATTACATTTTGTCACTTTATTATATATTTATTTTGTTTCAGACATTAAAAAAGAAAAAAGTTCATGCAACAGTTAAATGGGCTTTGCCATTTGGCAAAGTCCCATCTGAGGCTAACTCGTAGCTTGTTCTGAGTTGGCCCCAGAGAACATGGCCACACTTGTACAGCTTTTAACTATTCATGTTTATGGAAGTTCCGAGCACACTCGGTTCGGACCTGCCATAGAAATAAACAGTAAAAAGCTGTGCAAGCACAACCATCTCCCTGTTCTCTAAGGCCAACTCATAGAGAGCTATGAACTGGCCTCAGAAGGAACTTTGCCAAATGGCAGCACTTCATTAGCTATTAAGAGACATTTTTTTTTTTGTTTCGAAGAATCTATTCAATGTTTTTTTTAAATGGACATGGGAGCCACTGAACAGCAGTAGACTTATTAACTTCTATATGAGAGTTTTCTAGGCAAGTTCTGTGAACTGGGAAGAAATCTCTGTGCGGACAGGGGAGGAGGGGGAGCTGTGACTATCTCCTATTGTGAATGGTGGATCTTGTATTATCTATACACATTGATGTCACCTTTCAGTATAATCCTGCCTGTGATGATAGTGAGGAGGCTGCTGATAAGTTTTCTCTACAGAACAGGAAGTGTCTCTACAGAACAGGAAGTATTTGGTCTAGTGGCCGAAAAAAAATGCATGGTTTTGGGACTTTTAAAAAATATTGATAGTGATATGAAAAATTTTTAAAAAATTCTTTAAAAATGTGTTTAACATAAAAACATGAGTTAAACAATAGGTAATTTTTGATTACATATTCCCTTTAAGGGACGGTCAGCCCTTAAATCTTAACATGCTAACCCAAATGTCAGAATTTGTGTTGTGAACAAAAGAGTTTCTGTAATAGTTTTGGTAAGAATTTATATCAATAGCATATTAAGAGCATGTTAAATGATTTAAGTACTTATCGGTTATTGATTTTTGATCCGACTAGCGGATTTTCTGTTGCTTTGGATCAATTTTCAATGGCGAGGTGTGGTAGATGTGCTAGATGATAAAGAAATCTCTTTGCCTCAAGGATATATCCAAATATCTAAACATGTCCAATTTGCTCAATTACTCAGAGACTAAAAAATAAAACAAATATTAAAAGGCGTTATATTTTTGCACCCAAGAAAATTTGAACATTGATAAGCAAGTATTATGTTCTGCCCCATATAGCAAAAACTTTCATAATATTGTGGTGGTTCTTTAGAAATATTCCCTAATATTATATTAAGACCCTATACTACGTAATAGTTTGAACAACGAGGTGGTTTTGTTGCGAAAAAATCTAATTCTTTGGGCAACATAGCCTATTCAGCCATAAGGAGAATACATATACTTGGTTGAATGTTAAAGGGGTTGTCTCACTACAATGATTCATTTTACCTCAGTTCTGTTTTCTCAGTTTCCTTCTTGAATTCAGGGGCGTGTTTACTGGCTTTTACTGGCCTGCAGTAACAAGCTGCTGAGGACACCAGGGGTCACATGTATGAAAACTGTCTAGGTCTAAAACTCACTTTGTTGCCCATAGTTTACTATGGCAAAAAAGTGAGTTTTAGACCTAAACAGGTTCATACATGTGGCTCCAGGTCTGTAACTATAGCGACCAGCGCTGGCAACCTATCAGGAGAGATCAAATAGGTTTGTAGCTATAGTGACCTGAGGAGCTGATGCTGCCAATACAAGAGGGGATATCTAGGAATAGGTAAGACACTGTTAATGGACACATATTGCAAAGTGACCTTTAACATAAAAAGCAAACCTTGTAGTGAGACAACCCCTTTAAGGGATGTTATAGATGTGGGTCAGTTAGATACAATATGGAGGCATCTTGTTGAAACAGTTTACATTTTGTTATAGCCAAACATCTTTTTTGATTGAATGCTCTATAAAGTATTATAATTATGCAGTTTACCTAACTATTTGCAGGGCATGTTGCTTACAATATGTAAAGTGCACAATCAGATAAATGAGGATGCAAATGATGAAACAAATGATAAGAACCTTTCTAAACATTCACTGTCTGGCATCACAGCATTTACTTTTTGGGCCACATGTATGAAACTGTTTAGGTCAAAAACTCACTCTTTTGCCCATAGTAACCTATAACCCAGGCTCGGACTGCCCATAGGGCAAACCGGGCATTTGCCCGGCGGGCCGCTGGGGTCCGGGCCGTAGGGCCGGCTTGGAGCGCCGACCGAAGGGGCCAGTGTTTCCCCCCGGCGGGCCCCGGGTGCCGGCGCATGGCGCACGTACAGGGGCCGCAATGGTCGCATATGCGACCGGACCCCTGTTCCAGAGGCCATCAGGCCCCCCTCGCCACATGGCTGCACCGACCCAGCCATGCAGCCATCACGGCCACCGCCTGCACCACGCGGTGCAAGCAGCGGCTGAGGCTGAACAGCCGGGATCTACTGATCCTGTCTGTTCAGCTCCCAAGAAGCCGCAGAGCAAGCGCGCGATGTGATGACGTCATCGCGTGCCCGCTCCGCGTCCCGCACACTGTTGCCAGTGGCCGCTCCGGGCGAAGACAGAAGAGGAAGCAGAGACATCAGGTAAGTATTGGTTTTATTTTTTTAACTACTTACTAGCCCTGCCTGCCTAGCTATATACTAGCCCTGCCTGCCTATAAGTGGCCGTGCCTGCCTAGCTATATACTAGCCTTGCCTGCCTATAAGTGGCCCTGCTCCGTGTGAAAGCAGCTTTACAGTGTAGTTTATTTTAGAAAGTGGCGAGGTGCGAGAACAAGGGAAATTTTTTAAGCGGATATTGTATGTGGCCTGGTGGGGGCTTAGTGCCAGGGCTGATTTTTATTCCCAGTCCGGCCCTGCTATAACCTAACCTGTAACCTAAGTAAAAAGTGAGTTTTAGACCTAAACAGGTTCATACATGTGGCCCTTTGTCATAATCGGTTACAGAAGGTGTTCAAACTAAAGAGAAGAGGAGATTGGGCAAAAATGATGATATTAAGAGAGACCTTCTGGATTTTAAAATTAGATTCCCTAATAAATTGAATTAAGAGTATGTATTTTTAATAAGTATTGTGCATATTTGTTTATATTTACGGTGAAATATCATATTTACTGAAAATTATGACCTCATTGTTTGACCTATAAACCTTAAAACTTCTTCTATATGGTAGCCTAGCAATTCTATCTGGGATATAATTCTGAGGGGCTATCTTTAATAACATTCAGTTTGATATGAAAAAGCTGCTACTAATGTGTTTTAAAGGTAAATAATGAGCCTATTATAATTTTGCAATGTATGGAGTGAGTCTAAGATGGTACAAATAAATGCAATGGTGATTATTCTGTCATTTGGAACAGATACAGTATGCTTATAGTGACTGCTGGCTAAGTAAGGGTTAAGTATAACCCGTCCCACAGAAGGAGGGACTTTCTGGTTATAAACTAGAGCAGTCGGAGTTACATTGTAGCTATGAGTAAGGATAGTTCTGCTGCTGGCCCTGACCACTGGCAGCATTACTCCCTAGGGACTGGCACCTTGTTGTCTTGCATAGGACTGGATGGATTATGGGATGCTAACCATGACTCAGGTAAGGCACATGTGCTGCTGCTGCTGCTGTAGAATTCTTGTAAAATCTACACATGTGATCTGCAGCCGGGAAAACTTCTCTGCCACTTGTACTGATCACAGGATTAGAGAGGACTCCTTGCAGGGGACAGGGACTCATTGTCTGCTTCTGTCCTCCTGCTGCTTTGAGATTATGCAAATGAATCCACGTTGGAAAAGTGCAGAATTGACATAGTTTCTTGTCTCTAGCCATTCATTCCGGGGAGTTGAGGATTATATTATGCATGTGCATTATGGTGCTAGTCTCTGGGGCTACTTGGTATCTTTTATCATGTAGCAATAGGTTACTAAACTATCATCAATACTACAGTATGCAAACTAGTGGGTGTAAGTGAAAGCTTCTGTGATCACCCTCATTTGTGCCATTGTCTGTAAATGTTTCTTTTGCTTGTTTGATTATCACAGTGAAGATGTAATGAAGCATTGTATACTTTCTAAACTAAGTGCCCCTTCTAAAATCAATTCAGTGAAAGTGTCCCAATACTGTGATCAAGCACTGCTAAGGCTATAAACAGCAAAGTGTAAGGGAAGTGCAAGTAGAGACATGATCTGTGTCTGCTGGGGACAACAGGTTGAGAACCTAGGGTGTAGACTGCTGGTGTCCAATCCCCTCACCATACCATTTGCTGGATGTTTGTGAGTGATCATCACATGGTCATTATGTGATCATTCTGACTTCAAACTGAACATTGCTTCTGTAGTGCTAAAACTGCTAGATATGATTTATTGTAATCTGAATAAATCTTATGTTTGATAAATATTTGATAATTCACCCCAGAACACAAGCCCTTTAAGAGTGTATTATTTGAATTGCTTTGTTTGTGGGACAAACTATTATGTCCTGAGATATTTGGTTACATGTGAGATTGTGCTGATGTAATATATCACTACACAAAACAAACACCATCTGAATGATTTGCATTTCTATTCAGCACTCATTGTGTTCTGAGATGTATATGATTAATGTTCCTATTATCAGTCATTACTTGCAAGCACTCCCTGGTGACAGAAATGTTTATCTGAGAGGGGGATGTGAGCAGTGCATCCATATGCAAAAGTATATTAGTTAATTAGTGGCTGGGCATTTACCCTGTAGGAAGCCTGGCAGAGCTTATTGTGTGTGCTGCATGCTGGCTTTGATCGCTTAGGTGGTAAAGAGACAAGCGGGGTAACTATGGGAACCTCTGCTGTAGGTTTGTGGGAACAGAATGGATGTCGCTGGTGGACAATGGGCAGTTTGTTAACATATTTGTGGTGATGATCAACTAAGCAAATAGTGGATTGATGTAAGGGAGTTGCCACCGAAAAGTTTGCTTCAGTCATTTGACAGCTCAGACTTTCTTGTCTTGAACATGTTAGTGACTGTACTGATTTACTCTTATGTGATAATAGTCCCTATCAGCAAGGTGGTGCTGTCATCTGCCTGCTGAAAATATTCTCCTACTTCTTGTGTCATAGGCGAAAGCTATTCAGCTACTCACTAGAAATGCAATCGTCGTACCAGAATGTCACATATTTCGCCTACATTTTATCTTTTAATTGTACACAATTGTTCCATACTTAGGACTGCTATATTTAAATTCCTGTAAAGAACTACCATGTTTCCCCGAAAATAAGACATCCCCCGAAAATAAGACATAGGGCTTTTCTATGCAATTCAGAGTTTGGCTGCTTATGCTGATGTTTGTGATGAAATCACTACAGTATATTAATACATGTGGATTTTTGTTCAACTGTAAATGTGAATTCTTGTTAATGGAAAAATAAGACATCCCCTAAAAAGAAGTCTTAGCTCGTCTTTAGGAGCAAAAATTAATATAACACACTTATTTTTGGGGAAACAGGGTATAGATCGTGGACAATTTTGCCCAGAAGTACAAGTCCTCTAAAAATGCAATCCTGAGTACTAAAATGTCCATTTGAGTAAGTCTTACAATACTTGTAAAGTTGATAGATCATGCTATTTTAAAACCTTAAAGAACCTATGTATGGACAATTTTGCCCAGAAGACTTATGGTTCTAAAAACTGTCTTTAAAGCTTAGGCCACAAAATACCAAGAGAAAATCCATTTATAGGACCTTTTACCCCTTAGCATCTGCCCCATTTTCGGCCTTAAAGACTGGACTGTGATTTTTTTTGTTGTATTCCAAAAACCATAACTTTTTTGTCTATGTAGTGTGTGTTTTTTTTTTTTGCAGGATGAGTTTTATTTATCATTGGCATCATTCCACAGTAAATATAATTTATAGATTGATTATCGTTTACTATTTACTCGACGGGTTGAGAAACCAAACTCCAATGATTAAATCATTTCAATTTGTTCTTTGTACTTGTTTTTTTATACTGTCATCTTTAAGCTGAGGAATATGACAAACACATACATCTAGGTGTGCCATGGACTTAAACTACAAACATGCTTTCTGCACCTGTGTGGTAGGCTGTGCACACCCTTAAATTCAATGGACTACAACAGATCTCTATTCTGCTGCTTCAATATGACAGATCCACCATCAGAGAAGTAATCTCTTTGGGACTTTCCGGTCTTCATTTGTTCCATCACAATCCATTTTTGAGGAGGGGGGGGGGGGGTTTGCATAATCCATCAATGATGGGTTAAAAACCAGATTCAATAGTTTAGATTTGCAAAGTGAAATAGTACACCGCAAAAAGTGTGAACATGGCCTAGTCCACTCTAGCATTTTGAATAACTGTTATCTAATGTTCACCCCTGCCCAGAAACTAGGGTGAAGGTTGAGGCAACAAGTCCTCTTTATTGATTATTGACCTTGCACACTAAACACAAGTGTGAAGATACTATTCAAGGAGACAATAACTTGAATTCATCTCGGTGTGATTGTGGCCCCTGACATGATAAAACCAAACAATCCCACTTTGATTATAATGCATTGGTAGTGGAACATCTGTCATTTATGATCTGTATCTATAGATAGTGTGTGAGTGCCTGAGAAGGAAGGTAAAAGATATCAGCTGAAGTGGAATGAGTTGATCCTTGTTGGAGGTGACCTTTGGTGGAGCCATTATTTATCTGTATCCAGCAGACTGCAGCAATTAGATAGTCAGATAGTAGCACAAATGATAGTTTTGTTTGGTCTGGTGCTCAGGCTGTCAGTACAGAGCAGTAGATGCATACCAGTAATGTAGATTGATTGCAATTACCAGCCTGTAGAGGTCAGGCTTGAAGTTTGTAATACATAGGATTTAGAAGTAGTAATTCCTCTGTATGTACCAGTCCATGTAAGACACTGTCTTGACAGTGAAAGTTTTATAAAATATATCATGAACGACAGAGAACGTATGCAGACCCAGATGGGTTATTTATTTACCAGGACTGAATTCCACTGTCCTCCTGCCACACATAAATCAATATGGTTGTGGGATGAATTGGCTTTTATGTTAAATTTGTTTAATAATTTAAAAGAAAGGGGACGTTCAATGTTTTTACCAATGTGTGCGCACTTTAAAATACTATATAAAAGGGTCAACAATTGATACTTCAACCATGTAATATGGTTCTAGTCAATCCTGATGGCTAATAGTTATTATAATCCAGTGCCATTCTATAGTTGGTTTATAATGTGTGTGGCAGGAGTGCATATGAATAACAAGAAAGATTTTGTTGTTGCTATAGGTTCCTCTGTCTTATAAGAATGGATGCTGTGTCCTCAGAGCTTTATGGCAGACTGTCAAATCTTTTATGTGGTATTGCTGCTAGATTTCATAGACAAAGAGTATATTAATGAAATGTGTTGCCACTTTCTTTGCCTATTGTGTGTATAGTCGCCATTGGTGTAATTACTAATACTCTATTTTACATTAAGGATGACAATGCTTGTGTTGTGTTCAGGACTAATAATTTTAAGAATGAAGCCCAACACATTAAATGGATTTGTAAGATAGAGCCCCAGTATTCACTTTAAAAGGGATTTCGGGGATCACAGACAACAGTTGCATTTGGCTATACTTGGAGCTCCCAATGAAATAAATGGAGAGTGACCATGCAAGCGTGAGCAGTTCTCCATTCAGAACCAGGATATTGAGGGACCATTTTTGATATAGGTGAGGGTCTCACAACTATCTAACATTGATGGCCTATCTTATCGATATGGCATCAATGTCTGTGATGACAAAACCCCTTAAATGGTTTAATTAACAACAAGATAAGCATGAAAGCATATGCCGTAGCCACCCCTCCACAAAATATGTATAATATACAGTATGGTTAAAGGGGCTTTCCCATCTAAAATCTTTATGGGTACCTCTGAACAGGCTCTCTCCAAGCAGAACGGATAGGTGGCTGCACATGCGTGGCACTCTCCATTCATTTTAATTGGAGTTCCGAGTACAGATAAATGGGTTTGCTCAGCTATATTTGCGCTGCCACCTCTCCCATTCTGCGTGGAGACTTTGGGGGGCCCGTTTTAACGATAGGTGTGAGTTTCTCAAGGTTAGACTCAGACATTTATGGCAATGTCTAACAATATACCATAAATATCTGAGATTGGAAACCCCCTTCAACTTTCAAGGGAAGTCTTCTCTGAGTGTTGTCATTTACGTTTCCATTTGGCTCACAGCATGACAAAGACATCTTTCAGCCACAACATGTGTTTGCAGAATTTGAATCTTTCGCTCTACTTTTCCAACAACTTTTCTACCTTGTTCCAATCTACATATACTGCCCATTGTGCAGAGACCCCCAAGTCTTTACCTGTTGCGGCCCATTTTGTCAGAGGAGAAACAAAGCCAATGCGCATAATGCACATTGGGAACTTTCCCAGTGGCCATCATCATTGAGAGGTAACCATCTGGGTACTACTATTTTAATAATGTTTCTATAATCATGTCTTATCATCTGCATTTATGCTAGTTACTATATATCAGCAATGCATTATGTATATCTTTATATAAATGCCTAGTAATTATTGTACCCTATAGATAACATTACTATTTTCTTCCATACCCTCTTGGAATGATGAACTGCTGTTTTCTCACTCTTTAAAAATTCTGTGCTTTTTTTTTATCCCTTCAAGCACTTTTTTTATGAATTTAAATAAAGTGATTATTAATTTTTAATTATTTACCAGTATTCTTTGTGCTTTTATTCACTAACATTGAGGTGGTATAAAGTCTGTTTATGTGGGCAGATGTTAACAGTAAACAGTGTCTGAGTAACACCCAGTTGGTAAGGGTGCGTCCACATGGCAAAGACCAAATTTTCCGACTGGTATATTGTCTTTTTTTGGCACACAGGAGGACGGCTTTTGTCCCGGGTTTTGCAATCTCCCCCTTCACAACCACCATGTTCTGTTCCCTGGAGGGGGAAAAAGAACGTTAAAAGTTTTTAAATCCCGGGATCAAAAACGTTTAAAAACCCCCAGATGGACGCGACGGATTTTCTAAAAAAACAATTAAAAGTTACATCGGTTTTTAACAAAAGTTTTTCAAAATCGTCTGTAAAACCAACTGAAATCCTGTACAAGCCCTAATAGTGTACCATGCAATAAAACAACCTACTTTTATGCTCTACAAATTACATAATGCCATCTTTGCCACCTTTTTTCTCCTGCCCCAAAAAAGGGCCATCCCCAAGGCATAGGCAAAACCCGGGCCCGGTATTTGCCTTTTTTGCGGCCGTCCCCCCCCGGCCCGGGGGAGAGGGGGTTTTCTCCGCGATGACGGAGAAACCCCCCCATTGAGAAGCACAGATTCCGTCCGGTTTTCGGACGGAAGACGGTGCTTGCTCAATGGCAAAACCGCCGAGCGGGAAACCTGTGCAGTGGGGACTGCTGCACGGGATTTCCATAGAGCACAATTGCGCTCATTTTCGGCCGGTTTTTCAGGCGGTCTGAAAAACCGCAAACCGGCTGAAAAACCGACCGAAAACCCTTGCAGTGGGGACATGCAAACGGCAGTAATACCCTTCTCTTACAGACTGCTTTTTTTCTGCCTTTTTACCTTCCATGGTCTCTAGCAGTCATATAAACATTATGGTTCAGCTTCCTGTTTTCTCCCTGTACTGTTCTTAGAGATGGATGCAGAGAGGACTGTGAAGCGGTAACTATGGCTGCACATTTCTCTTTGTGATCTCACTCTATGCCTTATAAGTAAGAGGATGGAGTTGTAAGCTGAACAGTCTCAACTAGGTTAAAGCACTGGGAAATTGCTCATTTTGCCCCCTTTTTTCTAGCACCTGTACCACAAGTGTTTTACTTAAAGGGGTTGTCTCACTATATCAATTCATCGTACCTCAGTCCTGTTTTCTTGGTTTCCTTTTTGAATTCAGCATTTACTGGCTTTACTGGCTACTACTGGCCTGCAGTGACAAGCTACTGAGGACACCAGGTCTGTAGCAAAGCAACCCAGTGCCTGGACAGCCTATCATGGATAAGATTTAACAGGTCAGTAGCTATAGAGCGACTTGAGTAGCTGATTGCAGCCCATACAAGAGGGATATCAAGAATAGTAGGACAATTTAATGACACATATTGCAAAGTCACATGTTTATTTGCAAGATCTATAAAGGGGTTGCCTCACTACATTGATCATCTTACTCAGTCCTCTTCTTTTCACTTGAATCAGTGTGTGTACTGACTTCCCCTAGTCTGCAGAATAAGCCAGGTCTGTAGCAATAACTTAACCATGCTGGCAGCTATCAGTATAGATCAAACAGGTCTGTACTTTAGCGACATGAGACGGATGCAGCCCTACAAAGAATATCTAGGCATAGCTGGGACACTGTTAATGGACACATATTGCAAAGTGACTCCTTTTTGCAAGATCTTTAACATAAAAAGCAATCCTTATAGTAAGACAACTTTAAAGACATTTACGGGGTTGAAGATATTACCCTCGAGTGAGTCAGGACACCAAATTGAGGGCTCATTTTGTTTCTTTTAGAGTTAGGGGAATGATTCGGTAAGCTCCAGTCTAAAAAATGGACCTTATTTTCCTGAATGTGCCCTCCTGTTTTAAATTATATTATACAGCAAATGCCCTTAAAGATTCTGACTGATGATAGATTCTTTTTAAAATTAGCGTTCAAATTAGCTAAATAAATTGCTTGTCTATCAGCTGGACACAGAGGCTTTGTCTTTCTTAGATTGTTTGAGGAAGTGTTAGAGAGTAAAAATAGAAAGGAATGAAGTCATCCAGCAATCACCAGCTCCAGGCTGGTTTAAACTCCAACACAATGACGTCCCGCATGTGTTGTCCTTGATGGAGGGAAAACAAGACCCAAGGCTTTACATTCAAAAAAAGAAAAACTACAGCCTGCATAAGCTGAGTTCTGCTTAAACTGCTTGTTCAAGTGGTTTCTAGTATCTTTTAGTCTATTATAACCATAAACTCTATGTATCATAAGTGACTGGCCATTTACACATTTCGCTTACATGTATAGGCTAGTCTTATATTTAAAAAAATAATAATAGAGGCATTTCACAATGTAACATTGTCTAAATGTTTTAGTTGAAATAGGTTAGAATAAAGTGACTTCTATCAGCACCAAGTCTATAATACTAGCAGATTATAGTGAATGCTGCTCTACATATTGAGGTCATTTCCCAAATTAGCACATATTATTCAAATGAATGTATCTAGATGACTGTAGCCCTTATAAACAGGGGGCTGCCTTTGCTAGAGAGTGACTTGACCTATATTTCTAGCTATATTTTGCCTGAAGATAGGTAGAAGTTCAAGTCATGTGACCTCCACAGTGTTTGGCCTCTAAGCTTACTGTTCCACAGCTAGAAATATTTCTTAAGGCATAAACAGCTTTGGGGGATTCTTTAGGATAACAAAATGTTTTTGTAATTAAAAATGTTAAAGAATTTGGCTTCAATACACACCTTCACATAGAAATCTGCATTAAGCCTGTTATTTGTGTTAAAATGCAAAAAATATATAATATTTATTCAACATTATGATGAGCATAATATCCAGAGTAACTGCTGTGTGCAACACAGACAGCAGCTAGATGGACTGAGAGTAACTCAATTACGTCCTGATAGACTGTCACAGGTATGTGGAGTCTGGCTGACTGCAATGCATCCCACAATTGCTGGAGGGTGTCTGGGAAGATTTCTAGCACAAACACAATGATTGAGGTGGTCCAACAGGTGCTTGACTGGGTTCAAGTCTGGAAAATTAGGAGACCAGGGAAGTACTTGGAAGTCTTGGTTATGATCTTTAAAGGGGTGTTATCGTTTCATTAAATGGTCTATCAGAATAAGGGTACAGTGAAAACAACAACTTTGCAATTGGATAGTCATTAGCAAAGCTGCCTTGTTCTCACAGTGTCCCTTATCTTGTGTTTTTATTTACACTGATATCCAGAGTGGGTCGGAAAAAATCACCCTCCTGATCCCACCTCCTTGCATTTAACTACTGAGAGCTCATTTACATTCTGAACACCCCTGGGTCGATTCACGAGCTGTGTGTCTGACACAGAGTTAGGGGCCGTACATATCTGTCTCCACACCTACAGAAACAGACTGCAACAGATTGTAAGTGGAGAAACATGACAGTATTGACCCTGTGCATAACTCTCCACTACTTGCATACACGCATGATCTGTGCCGATCTTAGAAAGCTGTTAAACATCTCCACTGTGAAGATCCTCCTCAATTAGATTGAATGCAGCCTGTAGGTATGTATACAGATCTTATAAAATAAGACTGATAGGGAGAGGACACAGGAAATAGTGGACTCAGAGGGAGGGGGGGGGGAGTCTCAGGCCAGCAGTGAAGGGGGAGGAGGTCATCCAGCTGGGAGGGGAAGAAACGCCCCTGCATTCACATAGCTTGGAACTAAGAAAGTGTGAACGCAGCCCAAGTACAGGAAGCGATACATCCCCTTTAAATCAATGTCGGACATTTATAGTCATGAGACCTTGTTGCAGTTTCTTCCGATAAGAGCCATCTGCTTGAGAGAAAACAATCAGCATTCATGGATGTACCTTGGTTTATACCCAAATTGTTTCAGCATGCCTTGCATATTGATGAGTGGGCCTTGAGTATGCCATGAAATCATTATTCAAACCATAATGCTGCCACAAGCAGCTTGTAATCTTCCAGCAATGGTTACATAGTGTTTGTTCTCTTATGTTTCTCCACGACACACCGACATCCATTTGATTGACGTGCCAGAAATTCTGAATCTTCTGCATAGACGACCCTTTGCCAGTCAGCAAAGGTCCAATTCCAATACTGCCATGAAAATTGAAGCCTTTTCTGCTGATGTAACTTCATTAACATAAGTACAGTGACCATCCATCTGTTTTGGAGCCCCATATGCTGTAGGGTTCATTGAGCTGTTGCTGTAGATGCATGTTTGGAAGCCTGCTGGTTCATTTTGACAGTGAGCTGCTCCACTGCAGCGTGTTGGTCTGTCCTTGCCTACCTTTATAGTTAACGTTCACCTCTCGCATCAATGGCATATGGCACTCAACAGTTCAGGTTGCCTAATTGCTATGGTGCCATTTGTCCAATCACGATACACTTTCTCCATAGCAGCATGCACCAGTTCATAGACTGCTCAGTTTCAGAAATTCTACCACCCTTTACTTAAAAGCCAATAATCATCTCTTTTGCAACATAGATAAATAACCCTTTTTATCAATGATGGCAACAAGGGATATGTTTACAGACAGCCTATTGCACCTTAATACATCTACCAAGACAGCTCATGACACATGACTTCATTTATGAGTTACACACTGCCCACGGTGAGATGTAGGAAGTGGGTGTAGGAGTGGTCATAATAATGTGACTTCAGTGTGTGTACGTAAACATACAAGTGTACATAAACATACAAGAGCATAAACATACAAGTGTACAATTTCTTAGTCGTTACATAAAATTGTCCCTAGTGTGTGAAATGTGAGAAAAATGTATTTTGAGTCCAATTGCATCTTTTGTGCAAAGCTGTGAAATGTACATTCTAAAATGATTCAAATTATTGATTGTTTGTGATTATATAGTTATTCCTTTTATCTTTGCTAAAAAAATCTTTTGCATTTCCAACTTATGTTCTATAGGTTCTTAAGGTGTCTATACATCTTGAATAGCTGTGCATTCAGCCAACAGCTATTCCTGCTGATCTCCCTTTCAAAGGGGAATGGAGAGAAGCCCTCTGCCAGGCACCCCTGGTGTTATCTTATCTCTGGGAAGAACAAAAGGTCTAGGCGTTGATCCTTGTCTTCCCCTGGCACCTTCCCACTGGGGAGGATATACAGCCACTTTGGTCAAAATTAGCTTGGTCAACTGTTCTCTAATGTGTATGTAGAACCGAGAACGGGGAGATATTTCCTAATCTTAGATTAAATATTTAAAGTGATTTTAACTAAATTATGGAAGCGTATTCTTTTCATTTTTGAGTAATATAATGTTGTACCGTGTTAGCCATAGAAAGTAGTGGAAGAGTGAAGAAATCAGGCGATACCTTTTTCAGGCTAACTGAGTATATTTGATGGTGAGCTTTCGAGAGGACTAGCTCCCTTCTTCAGACAAGATGTTATACAAGAAATTGAAAATTCACAGACTTTTTTATACACAAAAGACATGGCCTTAAATAGGGTCCTAGAATTCTTAAAATAACAAATTGCAATATATGACTTCTCTGCTTATATTGCAATTTGTTATTTTTAAGAATTCTAGGACCCCTTTGAAGTTCCATGTCTTTTGTGTATAAAAAGTCTGTGAATTTTCAATTTCTTGTATAACATCTTGTCTGAAGAAGGGAGCTCGTTCTCTCGAAAGCTCACCATCAAATATACTCAGTTAGCCTGAAAAAGGTATCGCCTGATTTCTTCCCTCTTCCATTTCTGGGTAATGCAGACAGTTTTTCTTAACTCATTTTGGTTGCCTAATTGTCTGTTTCAGAATTTTGTCGTTTTCTGTGACATCTGTTGGATAGTTAGGCTTCTTGATTATAGTGGTAAATAAATGGCTAGGTATATAGATTGCTGCAAATTGCTGATACATGTGATCAGTAGACCATATACATGACATTTTAGAAGCCACCTCCAAAAAGTAAAGTTGCTATGCCACGGTGGAATGAGCCAAACTCAATCCTGGCCACATTGTATAGGAAGTTTTTACTGGTATAGTTGTTTCTGGTCAGAAAAGATTAGATGCAGAGAATCTGCCACAAACCTAAGTACTGAGAGTAGATGACTGACAAAGGCTGGAACATCAAGGCAAAAGTGTTTTTGCTTCTTTTCTCTGCAGTAAGTGCTGTTTAGTGAAGTCTTAATTGTTTGAGTTCACAGGACCTGTTGAACCAGTTTATGTGGCTCATGAAGTGCGGCTGCATGAGGAGACATCCGTTGTAAATTATGACTTCGGCCCAGAGCAAATGTTAGTTGGCTGTAATGACTGGAGGTTCTATTTCAAAGCAAATTGACAAATGTGATTTGTGAGTCATACTGCAGTGAAGGTGAAGCCCTCACCCCAAAGTCATAAAACATGTGATGTTCAAAGAATGGAGTTGTGCACAAGGCACATTGTGTCAGGTTTAAAAGTAAATGCATTGATTTAGGAAGTTTTGCATTTCTTCAGCAAACCTTCATTATTTTATCTAATTGTGACACTGCAGGCGGAGTACATGGTCTATTGTTGATATCTCTGGCTACATGTTAATTACACCTTACTAAACACACTAAATAATTCAAGTAAACAGAAGATTATCTTGCCCCCCACTGTATCTCAGTCTGAAGGATTTTGTGTATGGTCATATAACAAAGTCTTATAGAAATCCTCCAGATAATAGAGGGGCAGGCATACCATTATTGCAGCCTGTGCAGCTGCACATGGGGCCCAGTTAGGCCCACTGTCACCATAAAGTTTCTTCCTACTATCTCTTAGATTGTATGAGAATGTCTAAGTTAACCCCTTAAGCCGAACACCTGAAAAGTAGTTAGGGCGCATCCCCACGGCATAGGACAAATACCGGCCGGTTTGCCGGCCAGTATTTGTCCTGTTTTGCAGCCGTCCCCACAGCCGCGGGGGGCACGGCTTTTCTCCGCAATGAGCGGTGAAGAGCCCTCCCCCCTCCCATTGAGAAGCACAGATTCCGTCCGAAAACCGGACGGAAGATGGTGCTTGCTCAATGTCTTGCCGCCGGACCGCCGGCGGCAAAAACCGCTGGGGATAAACCCGTGCAGTGGGGACTGCTGCACGGGTTTTCCATAGAGCACAATTGTGCTCATTTTCGGCCGGTTTTTCAGGCGGTCTGAAAAACCGCAAACTGGCTGAAAAACGGTCCAAAAACCCGTGCAGTGGGGACATGTCCTTAATGACCAGAATATTTTTTTCGTTTTTGCCTCCTTGCGTTTCAACAGTTGTAACTTTTTTATTTTTTCAATGACGCAGTTGCATGAGGCCTCGTTTTATTCGAGACAAGTTGTACTTTATGGAGGAATGTTGATCCAGTCTGATCGTGATTTGGGATGAGGAGTGAAAAATTTATTTTAGGGAAGATCAGTTCATATCTTATTGATTCCATATTCTGGATCAAAAAGTGGAAAATAAAGTTTTAAAATTGTCTATACCCCTCCCTTCATCGAGATTCTTCCCTTCCTTGGTCAAAATACACCTTTTTTCAACTGAACTGTGTCACTATGTAACGAATTTCATAGTTAACAATAACTGATGGATTATTAGAAAAACATAAGAGGGTGCTATACAATAAGCCTATATATTGTTCCTGCACAGGGGCCTTCTATTGCAACTGTCCCGCAAAAGAGGTTAACCCTCCGCTTATCTGTGGGGCTTAACAAAAGAGGTGTGACTGAATATTTTTGTCCTACTATAGGCAAGGTATAGGAGGGAGGCTTCTGTTCCAGCTAGTTGTCTTACTGCTGATGGAGGGGGCCATAGCTCAGCTTATAGGACTTTCTATATTTCTCAGAATACAAGATTAAGTTTTATCAAAATAATAGAAAAGATGAAGAACGAAAGGGATTTTTTTTCTTTAATGCATTCTTTAATGTTCAAGTATCTTCTGTTGCTTCCCATAGCAGCTATGTAAAATACCATTAATGTGGAACTAATGCAGTTAAAATTTTGGAACTTGAAGTCAACAGGTTTTTTTTTTTCACAGAACTGTTAAGTATTTTTAAAACTAAACTTCAAGCTTAATACTACTCTTCAACCGGCTCTCCATTCTGAGTCCAAACTTTCGAGGGCACATTCCTGAGAAAGGTGTGGGGCCCAGAGGTGGGACACATGCTCTTTAGACTTTGATGGCATATTCTATTCATATTCCATCAAAGTCTATAGTGGAATCACCACATTAAATATTTTATTAAAGGAAAACCCCTTTCTTGCCACTCAGACCCCCATCAGTTATTTAAATGTAGGTTGACTTGTGGAGTTTGCTTCTCTTCTTTACTGCATGATTGCAGTGGTGGACCTGGATGCATGTTGCTGCCCTCAGTCAATCCTATAGGGATGCCCAAAAAAGACATATGTTGTACTCAGCTGTTCTTATCAGGCTGAGTAGAAAGGAGTGATACTGTCCATGCTGGTCCACTACCCATTCCTACTCCTCATCATGATGAAGCAGTGAGTAGGAATGGGGGATTTGGGACACATCAGTCATACATTTTTATGTTTTAACTACAAAGAATTGTACAAGGTATTATCATAACATTTGGATATCAGCTTGGAGTATCTAAATCCAATTTTCCATCTAAGGTTTATAGGGCATAAAGCTGGCCTGAATGACTCATGTGGTTTGGTAGCCAGTTCCAAAACTTAGGAACCAGCAACAGCACAGAGCCAGGTCCCTACAATCTGGCTGATGCTGCCCATGTGACATCCATTGGCTCTCTTCTGAGGGAGCTGTATTCTGTTAGGGACCCTATTGATTAATTTGATAGTGATTCATTTGGCACTATGTAAAATCAGCTTGAAGCCAAATGTTTAAAGAGCAAAAAGCAAAAGCTGCTCCAGGGTTCATTTTCTAGTTGCCATGGCAACCAGATTTTGCCTGGCCCTGGCATGACAAAAAGATTGTAAGTCTTTTGCTCTTGGCAAATCAGCTACTTGGCAAATAGACTTACACAGTGGGTCTTGGGTGAAAAATGATTGGTTGCTATTTACCATGAGGACCAGGTGGCCACATGGTACTTATTAAGCTCAATTTACATAGAGGAGCCCCACTGTCTTTTTTAAGGGCCTATTCTCACTGCATTTGCAATGCTCAAAGGGAACACCACAAATACACCTACAGAATTACTCTTTGGCATTTGCCATGATGATGTACAACAGCATATCTTTGTTCCACTGGATAAAAAAGTGCAAAAAGTGCAACTTCTGTAAACAGCTTGGCGTTGTACATAAAGTGATACATCCATCAGACTTTTACACGCTGTCTGAATAAAGCATTATATGCACCAAGATAAAGTGGACTATTCTTTAATACTTAAAGGGGTTTTCTCACCATGCTATTTTACAGAGCCACAGGCTGCTTCAGGCTGCAACTTCCTCTTCAGGCTGTGGGTTATTCTATCGCAGTGGTTGGTATATCAGCTCTGCTACTCCTCTTCTATTACACAAGGCTACAGGGCGCTAAAGATGGTGAAAGCTGCTCATTAACTTAGGTAAACAGAGTTGCTAGAGATAAGACTCTGCAGGGAGTAACTCACCATGGTCGATCAATCAAATTAGAGACAGAGGAGAGAGAGTGTTGGTTGGTAACCCTAGAAACTGTGTTCTCTAAGAGGATATAAAATCTTCTTCTTGATATCCTGACCAAACAAAAATCAAAACAGCATTGTACTTGGTAATAGTCTTTATTTACCTTTCCTACATATTAAAAGCTAATTATTGTGGTAAGAAACCCCATATAAAAGGATCCTGTCAGATTGAACACGCTGTATCTGCCAGCAGCATATTACAGAACTGGAGGATCTATGTAAATTGAAAGAGTACAGTGCCTGACAGAAGTTCCGTCGCTTATCCATGTTGTGGAAACCAAAGCTTATAACCTGACTTAAAATTCATCCATTGGTTTTAGGAATGACTCGTATGCAAGCTGAAACCCTCCCAAATGAGGTTTTGCTTCACTACTGAAATATTGATCATTTAAAGAACACAGAAAGGTCAGATTTTGGCAAGACAAAAGTTTTGTCGCCTTGTCATATAATGCACCCAATCCTAGTTACAGCCTGTCCTGTGCTCACTAATTGATCGGTTAATTAGTGGGTGTGTATAAAAAGAACTCCAGTAATCCAGACCTTCACTTGAACTGCAACTTGACCTCTGACAACATGCCAAAAATCATCCCTGCAACCAAAGCCTTGATTATCAAGAAGCTGAAGACCAGATCCACTGCAGAGGTGGCTGGCACCTTTAACGTGTCTCAGCGTCAAATACAAAGAATTAAAAAAAGATTTGAAGAGACTGGAGATGCTTTTGACAAGCCCAGGTCCGGCAGAACCCGCAAGATAACTGCTCAGGAGGAACGTTTGTTGGTTCGAAAATCATAAGCCAGCCCCTCTTCCACTTCAGCACAGCTCCAACAGCCCTGGTCACCTCAAGTTCCTGTGTCAACTAGAACAGTTTGTAGGATTCTGTCTCGAAATGGCCTCCATGGTCGAATCAGTGCACAGAAGCCAGAACTTAACAAAAGGCAATTAAAAAACCATGTCGCATTTGCCAAGGCCCACAGCCTGCTAAACGGATGGACGCTGGAAAAGTGTCAGAAGGAGGATTTCTCAGATGAATCTTCAGTTGAATTACACCACAGCCGCTGCAAATACTGCAGGAGACCTACTGGAGTCCGTATGGATCCAAGATACACCCAGAAAACAGTTAAGTTTGGTGGTGGAAAGATTAAGGTCTGGGGTTACATTAAGTATGGGGGTGTGCGAAACATTTGCAAGGTGGAAGGCAATATCAGTAGCCTAAAATATCAAGAAGTATGAGCTACCTCTTACATTCCCTATCATAAAAGGGATCAAATTTAGCAGCACGATGGTGCTTCATCTCATACATCCATCTCTACATCAAAGTTCCTCAAGGCAAAGAAAATCAAGGTGCTCCAGGACTGGCCAGTCCAGTCACCAGACATGAACATCATTGACCATGTTTTGCGTAGGATAAAAGAGGAAGCTTGGAAGACAGAAACCAAAGAATCTTGTCGAACTCTGGGAGGCATGTAAGACTGCATTCTTTGCTATTCCTGATATCTTCATAAATAAATTGTATGAATCATTGTCGAAACGCAAGGATGCAGTCCTTCAAGCTCATGGAAGCCACACACAATATTAAATATGGCTCTAAAAGCACCACAACTTCATTCACCAATGTTATGAAACATATCTTTGTATTTGAAGTTAATTTTTTGTTTGATTTTCCCATTACTTTCTGTGGGTGACAAAACTTTCATCTTGCCAAAATCTAACCTTTCTGTGTTCCTTACATTATCAATATTTCAGCAGTGAAGCAAATTAATTTTTGTTAACAAAACCTCATTTGGGAGGGTTTCAGCTTGCATATGAGTCATTCCTAAAACCAATGGATGAATTTTAAGTCTGTTATAAGTTTTGGATTTCACAACATGGTTAAGCGACAGAACTTCTTTCAGGGACTGTAGAGAAAGATTGAGTAGCTACTGGTTGTGTATGCACTCTAACGACTACAGATCCTACTACTGTTATCCCCTATGCCTCGTTTCTGTCTTGCTGTAAATCGTATAGTATATCATCATGTCTGAAGAAGGGAGCTAGTTCTCTCGAAAGCTCACCATCAAATATACTCAGTTTAGCCTCTAAAAGTATCGCTCTGATTACTTCACCTTCTACTACTTTCTTATGGTAACACGGTACAACATTTATACTACTGTAATCGTATAGTCTCTCTTGCACATGTGTTGTGATTCTTTTGTATTATGCTGTTATATGCACACATTTTGTCTGGTGCAGCCATACTTATTCATTTGTACTTGGTATATATTATGGGAAATAAAGTGTTTCACCATATACCCCTGAGGAAACCATGTCTTGTGGCAATACGCTTGGGTTCTCCTCCCTCACACTACAGTCCAGGGAACATTACCCAAACTTCATCATTTGGTTTTGCTATTTTGTCTTAGATTTTAGCGAGATTTGGTATACATGTACATTTCGTATGCTTAACCCTGATTTTTTATTTTCTTTATCATTTGATGTTACCTTTACATTTGCATGTGGGTTGGATACTACTATTTTAACACCCTGTTTTATACCTTTTACCTCTGTGGTCTTTGGATTACCCCATTTCTCTTATTCATATTATGTTGTATGCATGTAGGACTGTATTTGGACCGCCTCTGTTTATTTCTAAAAAGGTCACAATCACTTTTTTATAATCTTCTTTGGGACTTTTTTAAATGTTTTTAAGTCTAATCCTTTTTTATTTTTTTCGCAATTGGGTGTGCACTGTTTTTCCAGACCTTCTTTGGTCTTTTTGCATTTTACTATATATTTGAAATACAACTAGAAGCACCCATTTATATAGTTGTGCCCATCTTCTTAGTAGTCTTGTGATACAATGGGTATGGTATCTAAGGGTAAAGAACATGGTTACATGTCAGACATATACAGTATACCATACACATAGTCTGAATAAAACTTTAGATACTCTAAGTTAAAAAGGATGGTTCTTTAATACTTAAAGGGATCCTGTCACTTGGAATGCTATCCGGTCTGCCAGCAGCATATTACAGAGGTGAAGAATCTTCACCAAATTGACATAGTGCTGTGGCAAAAGATTGAGTAGAACTTGTAATATATTTATTTAAATTTCTGCATGTTCTGGGTTAAGGAGTCCTGTGGGCGGTCTTACCATTCTTTGTCTTAGGAGTTTGCATGTGGGATAGCTGTCAATAACTGATAACACCATCAACTGGACTCCATAATTCAGAATAAGTAGATATTTAAGTGAACTATTTATAAGCTCTACTGAAACGTTTCCTACAAAACTATATACTGTATCAATCTGCTGATCTCCTCTTACTCTGTAACATACTACCTGCCATTCCATGTAACAGGTTCCCTTTAAGGCCCAGTGTTCTCACACAGAGGTCCTCATCTGTCTCATCTGTCTGTGTCCACCAGTATAATCTGATGAGCCAACATAAACCTTTAGGAGTTATTATGGCCTACGGTGCCATCTGCCATCCATCTTAGAGGTCTGCATAGTAACGCTGCCTGGCTTTCATCATGTAATGCTTATTTAAACATGAAAGTCGCCAAATCCTCTTAACTGAAGTGGTGATCATAAATTGTACAAACTACATTAAGGCTTTACTTGAGCATACATTTCATAATGATTTCATATTGATGAGAGAATTTCTCTTTGCATCCATGAAGTATGTGCTCACTTTAAAGGATACAGCCTGCCTGTTTCTGCTGCATTTTATTTCCATGCAGAATACCATAGGCACAATGTATGAGGTTTTACACTAGCATTTAGGGCCACATGTATAAAAAGTGTCTAGGTCTAAAACTCACTTTGTTGCCCATAGCAACCAACCAGAGCACCATATGAAAGGGCAGCTTTGATTGGTTGTTATGGTCAACAAAGAGAGTTTTAGACCTAGACAGTTTTCATACATGTGGCCCTTAGTCCTTTATTTTCCATAAAACACTGTAAAAGACTAGCAAAATACAAGTCTAAACCCATGTGATCTCTGTTATATTTTACATATGTCTATCCAGTGATAACTGGATAGACATATGTAAAATATAACATAGAAGCAGTTCTAGGGTGTAATATGGACTTGGTAGACCTAGGTTCCTGTGTAGTGCCCCTGTGGGTTGATAACCCTGCTTTTGGCTAGGTAGGGCTTAGCTCAGAGCTTAATAGGGCTGGAATGTATCCTCCTTATATCTGTCTTTTGCAATTTAGCAAGAGATATTTCTTGATAACGCCATATTTACAGTAGATTGGGGCTGGAGGGTCTATACACTATATATCTTTGTAAGCTATATGCATCTTTTATTTGTTTTTATATTAAAGGTTAGATTTTATATACATCTATCACTGATGCTATAAAACACTGCTTTAGAACGACAAGGAAGTGCCCTAAAATCAACTGCAGTATTTGGAAGGTCACCAAGACACAATGAGTCATGTTCCTTAAAGGGGTTGTCTCACTATAAGGATTGCTTTTAAAGTTAAAGATCTTGCAAAAACAAGTCACTTTGTAACATATATCCATTAACAGTGTCCTACCTATTCCTAGATATCCCTTCTTGTATGGGCTGCATCAGCTCCTCAGGTCACTATAGCTACAGACCTGTTTGATCTCTCCTCATAGGCTGCCAGCACTGGTTGCTATAGCAACAGACCAGGCTTCCACAGCAGCCTAGTAGAAGCCAGTAAACACGGCCCTGAATTCAAAGTGAAACCAAGAAAACAGGACTGTGGTAACATGAATCAATGTAATGAGACAACCCATTTAAGCTTTATCTTATACACTTAAAGGGAATTTACCAGAATAAGATGCACCAAATGTATTAAGTGGTGCATCGTTTGTTAACTGAAATCTATGCCGGCTATGATATGATATAAATTATGTTATGATATACTCCAGTTTCTGGTATAAATTAAAATGAATGTGATGGGTCAAAAGTGGTGAGAGTAACATAAAAATGAAAGTCATTCATTTTAGTGCAAAACAAGTTTTGCCCACTTTTGAACCCTTTTTCCATTTTTAAAAGGGCAAAAAAAACATAAAATACAAATCAATAGTACGAGAGAAAAAAAAAATGTCCCCGTGCGCAGTGCCCTGTTAAAAAAAGAATAAAGGTAAACTGAAGACTGGAGAGAGCCAGCGCTGGAATGGAGAAGCAGAGGAAAGTGACTATAGTTTGTGTTTATTTTATTGGGCTACAGTAATATAATATTTACTTGGCTATGAACTGGACAATCCCTTTAAATATGTAGTATTTAGGTTTAAAGTGCTTCGTGCTTAAAGGGGGGTTGCCCTCACAAAAACATTCATCTTCCTCAGTCCTATTTTCTTGGTTTCATTTTGAATTAGTCTGTAGTTTATAGTAACCACAAGGTAGCCTATAGGAGAGTCGAACTGATCTGTACTTAGCACATGAGGAGTGATACGCTCATACAAGAGGGGATATCTTTGGATGGGGAGGACACTGTTAATGAAAAATATTTCAAAAATGACTTCTTTTTTACAAGATCTTTAACATAAAAAAACAATCCTTTTAGTGAGGACAACCCTAAACCTTGGTCCCATCATAAAATGAAGAAAAAATGGGAGTAAAATTCTGAAGTCACACTCATGTGCCTGTCCAGTACCTTAGAAATAACAGAACGGGGAGTCCCACAAAATTTTAATAAAAATAAAAAAAAACACTTTATAAATTCCCAAAACTATATAATCTTAGGGAGAAATTCAAGGTTACCCATTTTAATTCTCAAAGTCCCCACAAAAGGAAGAGGGAGGGATTATCTTCACTCTTCTGCCTTCACTGCAACTGCTGTCTTCTAGCCATTGAGGTCCTTATGAAGCTGTCACCAACTTTTCAACCCCGCCGCGCCCGGGGGGGCCAATCACTGCTGACCGGTGTCCCCCAAACAGTTCTGTATCTTCTCACCGCACTTATGGGGCCCTTTTAATGAGGATAGGTGAGTCTTTAAAAAAAAAGTGGGGTGGGATGTAAAAGAAGCATATCAAAACAGAGGAGGAGAACTCAAACAATGGAGGGTTACCTGCCTCTGTGTATTCCCCTTCCTATTAAGGAAGATAGGCCCCTTTTATTTATGACGTGAAAAATTTGAATATTTTAAATAAAAAAGAAATTAGTCTTTCGATTTTTCAAGCAGAATTTATGTCGCGTCTTATTTTGCTAAATGATTTCCGGTGGAGCAATGGTGAATTTTGGTATTATTGTATCTGTTACATGTAAAATAGTTATGTTATTTTAAATCCTTTAAAATTTTTTAAAATTAAAAACGTACTACCCTTAGGCTTTTTCCCACCGGCTTTTTGGGATCCTTTTTTTACGGATCCGTTTTTGACATTGAAAACGCATTGGAAAACGGATCCGAAAAAACGCACAGGTTTACTTTATTTGGTCCGTTTTGAATGTTTTTCACTTGCGTTTTTCGCTCCGCTTTCCCGGAGTTTTTTTTTTGAAAAAGGGGGTCTCTCTCACGCCCCCCCCTCCCTCCAAACTGATCTCACCCCGCCCTCCTCCCGGTGATCGCACCCCGCACCTCGTCCCTGATCGCACCCCCACACCCGCCCGGATCTAGCCCCCCACTAAGTCCCGCTGATCCAGCCCCCCACCCCCTCCGCCTCCTTGCTGCGTGTTCCTGCCCCGTCACTGCGCTTTTTCCCATCCGCTTTCAGGAGCAAAGCGCAGGATCGTCCCCGGTGTGGAGCGCTTTTTGGGCAGGTGCCAAAAGCGGGGCTCCATTATTTCCTATGGGCTTTTTACTTGCGTAAACTGCAAAAAAGAAATTGACATGTCAATTTCTTAAAGCGGATGCGGAAAAGCGCAGCGCAGGAGAGCTCTCAAAAGCGCATCCTGATTCTCCCGTGGGAACAGCGATGCGCTTTTGCCATTGAACTCAATGTTAATCACACTGACAATTGTTAGATCCGTTTTGTGGATCCGTTTTGCGGATCCGTAAAACGGATCACAAAAACGTCGTGTGAACAAGCCCTTACTGTTCCCTGGTACAGATATGCTACAGATTAGTCAACAGTATGGATGATTCTATTGTAAGCCTTTGAGGTTGGTGTACTTTTCCTACAGTTACAGGTTATTTGCATGATGTTGATCTTGTGGTGAGACTTTCAGGAGTCCACATGTCAAGAACGTCTTTGTGCTCTGCTGAGTAATTGAATCACTCAGTAGTGAGTTGCTTAAGAATTTACACAATCTGCAATGTGCATCTGGAATCCTATGAAAACAGGAAGAATTTGGGTGCACAATAAATCATGGGATTAATACTAGCAATTGTCTTCCAGCAAGTATGTAGGCCACATGATTTCAACTCTGCATTAGCATGTTAACATCTAAGAACATGCTATTATGTGTATGTTAAATCCTAATTCCACTGGACACCTGAAAATCCAGCTGCATAAACCCCCTCTTCTCTCTGGTATTACATTCATTGGAGTCCAGGGAGTTGGGGCTAGAGGCCCTTTACACAAAAAAGCTGCATGTCTATGAAATGGCAGCACAAGGTTGTCACCACTGACTTTCTCTCCTACACTGCTAGAATAATGGTTCTGTAGGATCAACCAGACACATTTCTTTACATTTTTTATAATGCTGCCTATATTTACTGATACTGGAAAAAGGCTGTAGATCAACATTTACCACTATATGTTTTGATTTTTATATTCATGCTATTTTAAATACTATATTTTTTTAAGAAAAGATCATTGACCACAGCATTTCCTCAGTGATGGACTGTTTAAAGGAGTTGTATCATTTCATTGAATGGATTTTGTGTGTCTTGGACTGTTGTATCGTTTCATTGAATGGTCTTCAAAATAAGGGAACAGTGAAAACAAGCAACTTTGCAATTGGATGTCATTAGCAAAGCTGTCTTGTTTTCACTGTCTTCCTTATCTTCATTTTGTGTAAACACTGTTCCCCAGTGCCGGCTGGATCCCTTCTCCTTGCATTTGATTGGCTGCCGGCTCTACTAATTTACATTCTGTCTGGCCCCCAGTTGTACTCACAAGAGTGTGCATTCCTGCCTCTCTCAGTCAGAATAAGGTTCCGACAACATTTCACTCTGCACAGCCACCAGCTCCTCATTGACACTGAAGCTGCTTCTACAATCAGAAAACAGCAGAATTGTGCCTCGGTGCCTTGTGTAAACATAGAAGGGAGACGGATCTGTGCTCTGGAGGAGTTCATAGAAGACTGGATTCAACTGTAACAAACCTCCAGCTATGAGAGGAGAAGAGATCAGTGCTCTGAGTTCATAGAAGGCTGTCTAGACTGAATGCAGGCTGTGGTATGTAAACAGCTTTTACAAAATAAGACTGCATAGAGAGAGGACAGTGACATGTGGAGGGGGGGTTGAACACACTGACTCGGGAGCGAGCATGAACATTGAAGGGGGGGATGATGTCATCCCCCTTCAGTTATCAAACACCCAGCTGGGAGTGGAAGAAACGCCCCTGGATTTCAGGAACTGAGAGAATCAAGCTTCAAGAGAACAGCTGAACTGATGAAGCGATACATCCCCTTTAAGTAGATCTTTCATGTGAGGATGAAACCAAACAGCACCTTGTATCTCAGCTTCCTGGATTTTTCTGCTATGGAAGTAAATAGGATATCACCTCTGTAAACATGATGTTTGATTCTGTAGGTCAGAAAATAATGGAAATGCCAATTTTTATTTGTACTTTTTTTGTAGTGTTTTGCAAATCTGTCCCTTTTGGGTTGTTTACTAGTTCGACTGAACTTGCAGATAAAAACTTTGACTTGGGAATGTCCCAAACCTAATTTTTTTTTTTAATCTGTCTCCATTCGTAACTCTAATTAACAAAAACATTAATGTTAAGGGTTTTAGGTCTTTTAAGGGTTAACCTATCTCTCTATGACGCTTCTGCGTCCAGCAGCACCATTGTTTCATCGTCATTTCTGCTCCGGCATCACTTTCAGCCTAATATGCCATGGGACCAGAACTGACATCAGAGCAAAGGTGGCATTGGCGTGACATCACTGCTAGACCTGGAAGCACCATGGAGAGGTAATTTAATTCTAAAAAGGTCTAAGAACCCTGACCCCAAAACATGCAGAATGTAGATCTCCTATGTTTGTGTCAGTGGAGCAGTGTAACTTTTTTTTTTTTTCCTGGAATTCAGACTGTTTTCTAAATTGATACAGCTAGTTAACGGTCTTGGGTGTAACAGCCTTTTGGAGTAGAATTTTGTGGTCAGTAAACTGATCTTATATTCTCTTATAGAGGAGGATGGATTGCTCCTAGATACACTGGATGTCACACTCAAGCTAGAATACATTTTATCATATCATTTGAGTGTCCCAAATTTCAGGATCATGAAAAATTGCTTTGGTTCTTCTAAGGTTATGTTCAGACGATTTCTTGCAGGCGTATAGCGGCATATACTCAGCGCGCCGCTATACGAACGCTGCTGCAGAAGTACATGCTGGCCAGCGCATATTTTTAAAGTGCTCTGGCCAGCCCTCATTCACTCTTTAAAGAGAACTTGTCACATAGGTTATGCCCCCCTTGCTGAGGACAGCACAAGCTAGTGTCAGACATGCTGTTTCCAGCGCTGTGTCCCTTATTCTGTAAGATGCTGTAGTTTTCGTGTATTTAATGCTCAAATCTGCAGTTTTCAGCCAGAAGAGTCATTCGAAGAGTCCTTCAAAGAGTCAGTTTTTTTCAAACCCGGTCAATCGGAGACTAGCCCCGCCCACCTCAACTGACAAACCTATTACTTTGAATAGGTAGAAACATGTGAAGAACTGTCAGTGGGCGGGGCTAGCCTTTGGTGGGCAGAGCTAAAACCTGCTCATTAATAAGATTTGAGGGGTAAATGCTCTAAAACTGCTGCATCTTACAGAATAAGGGGCACAGCCCTGGGAACAGCAGGTCTGACACTAGCTTGTGCTACCTTCAGCAAGGGGGGCACAACCTATGTGACAGGTTCCCTTTAAGCGCAGGCAAGAGGTAACATGTCAATTCTTTCTCCCGGCACTCAATACAAAATATGCTGGGAAAATGCTTGAAAATCATAGCACTCAATGAATGCTATGATTTTACCATGTTTACGGGGCGTACTTAGGGCATTGCAGTACAATTATGCGCCGAAGTAAACCCCACAAATGCACCATCTGGAAATACCCTAATACAGATTTGTACAGAGCTTGTTTTATATGTTTTGTATTATTTTTTAAATATTTCTACAACTCCAACGGTAACTGCCTGGTTACAGAAGTGTAATGTCTACTCTTTGTAGCTGCTTTGTTAATTGCTTTATTGCCCCATGCACGCTGCTGTTTTTGGGGTAAAAAGCATCATATTGCGTTGAGAGGAAAAGCAGAATAATATTAGTTTGAGCAGCAGGGAAACATTGAGCATAGCATATGTCCTGTTGAAACAAATTAATCTGTGTATGATTTTAGCAGCTGTCATCAAACACGCATGTGTGCATTACGGTATATTTATTTTGCCATTCTTGGCTTTTTTTTTCATTTACGCTTCCACATGTATAGACTGAGCTTCTCACGTTTCCGTATAAAAGCCAAGCACCTATATCCTATTATGTTTCTCTCTCTTGTATGCCTATTAAATTACTGCCAGCTCATAAGACTTCCAGATCTGTGGGAGTCTGAATGTGAATGCAGTGTATGCCATCACCAAGAAGACGTCTTGTGTTTTTTTTAGCATCCAATAGCCCCATTCTATGCTGGGAGCCTTGTAGAATTTCAGAATAGTAGAATGCCCTTTTGTGAAGCTAATTCAGCAGGCTATTAGAATGCAATATAGCCATTATGAAAGCATAGACACATGGGCACATACATAGTTGGTTGGAATCCCACACACATTTCTGTGATTCTTTTGACAAATGAGGTCGCTTCTGTGGTTTCCAGGGTGTAGTACTATGCAGGTTATTGATGGATTTGACACTTGCTGGTGTACTATGACAAAATATTCATCGAGTCAAGCGGATTCATGCATGATCAGAAGGAAAGACATGTCAGACTTGTTATACCTTTACTTTACACGTGGTTACCTGACCTCTTTTTAGGTTTATTTATGTCGGTGACCATTACATTTGTCGTTGCACATTTCAAATGACTGATTCTTGGTGATTAATGATACATTATTAGCTGTGTTATAGAAAAAGACATACTACACCTATGAAATTATAGAATATTATAACTTTAAGTTAGTTGTTTTCAAACTCCTACCTTATCAGACCTTAGGTACAACTTTTGGCTACATCAGTGTTTCACATATAACTTTCTTCCAGGAATTAGTATGTTCACTCTGGCATCATGGTTTAAAGAGGACCTGTGACATCTCTTGACATGTCTGATTTAGTAAATACCTGTGTTCCCTGTGAAATAACAATTTTGGAACATCTTCTCTAATAAGTTATAATTATATATTACTGAATCTGTCAGCTGGGTGTTACCATTCTAGTTTTCGAGGGGTGTGTCTCTTCACACAGTGACACTTCCAGCACTGATTGGACAATGTCAGACTGGAGAAACACCTCCAGTTGGTAACACCCAACTGACACATTGGTAATAAATTTTGGGGAGAAACAATGGGGAACCACACAACACAGATCAAAGGAAATATGCTCCAGAATTGTTATTTCATAGGCAACTCTTTTTAAGACATTTTAAGACAAAGAGGGAGAGGAAGGAGTGGGAATTTAAATTAATGCAAAAATGTCAAACTCTGCAAAATGGACTTAATATTCATGCCAGTTTCATGTCACACTATGTGTGAACTGTGAGGGCCACAAATCACGACTTGATAGCTAACAGATAACAGCAAGAATTATGAATCCCTTGTCACCACATGCTTCCAGATTGTTTACTTCTTGACTGTGTAATAACTTCTCTACTTATTGCATTTCATGTTTTAAAGATTCTAAGTTCCTTGACGTCAGTGCTTTTGTGTATAAAAGTCTCGTCAAATTCAGTTTCTGTATAACACCATGCTAGAAGAAGGGAGTTGTACTCTCGAAAGCCCCACCATCAATATACTTTACTTAGACTCTTACAAGGTAGATTCTTCACTCTTAATAGGCTAACTCTAGTATTATAAAGGGGTGTAACATGTTGGGAATGGCCATAGGCCCTCTTTAAGCTATTACAGAAGCCGTGCTGGACTTGATGTATATTTTAGCCCATTTAATAGCACACTGTCTCCATCTTCTTCCCAAGGTGACTCACTCATTGCTCCATGGTCCAGTTCTGATGCTCATGTGGCCATGATTGTTGCTTTTAACAGTGAGACTCTTAATGGTCTAAAACTATTCAGGTATATGCAGTAAGCTGCAATGCTTTATCACCTTTTCATCTTAACTTACATCAGCTTTTTAGTTATGTGTTCTGCAGTGACGTTTTGTGGAATTGGCCTTTGCTTCCCACATGCATCAATGAACCTTGAATGTCCATCCCTGGAGATGACCTTTGTCAAAGTCCTTCTGCTTGCTCATTTTGCCTGTCTCAAGCACATCAACTTAGAGGACATTTGGCCACTCCTAATATGTCTATTTTAGTAAATCTTCATGTTCCCTTTAACAATTCTGGAACATCTTCTCTTCTAATTCTTATTTTGTATAGTTCCTGTTAGGGCATGTCCCCACGGCACGGGTTTTTGGCCGGTTTTTCAGACGGTTTGCGATTTTGCAGACTGTCTGAAAAACTGGTTGCAAACGAGCACAATGATGCTCTATGGAAAACCCGTGCAGCAGTCCCCACTGCACGAGTTTTCCGGCTGGCGGTTTTTCCGCCCACAGGCCGCCCGAAGAAGTTTGAACATGCACATTCTTCCATCCGGTTTTCGGACGGAATGTGTGCACGTCAATGGGAAGGTGGAGGGCTTTTCTCTGCTCATTATGGAGAAAAGCCGCCCCCACTCTGCAGACGTGGGGACGGCACTAAAACAGGACAAATACCGGTCCGATAAACCGACCGGTATTTGTCTTCTGCCGTGGGAATGAGCCCGTACTCCTTTAGGAAATTTGTTACTAAATCAGCTAGCTATGTGTGACCATTCCAGGGGTGTGTCCTTGCATACACTGACCCTATCAGCACTGACTGGATCATGACAGATTGTTCACAATCCTGATTGGCAACACCCATCTGACAGATTCAGTAATAACTTTTCTAGAAAGAATAACAGAGGAACAGCACAACACAAAGTTATAGGATAAGATTCTCCAGAATTGTTACTTTATGGGAAACTAAAGTATTCACTAAACAAACAAGTCAGGAACGGCCACCGGACCTCTTTAAATAAGTGATTGTTTTCTAGCTGCCTAGTACATCCTCTAACAGGTGCCATTGCCAAAATGTTATATGCTTCACCTGTGATTTTAATGTTAAAGCTCATTGGTGTTAAAAAAAATTACACATAGACACTCTGAAGAGCACAGCAGCTGTTCTAATGTGAATGGAAAAATAATCAACAATTAGGGCAAACAAACAATAGGGCCAATTAATTACAATGTCAGAACTCTTGGCAGCGTGTAAAGTATCAGTTGTTTATAAGCTGTGAAATGTGTTTCCTCGGAAGAATTTAAAAACTGAAATGCTGACAGGATCTGTCTCCTAACACCGCTCTACAACTCCCACCTAATCTGTTTTGCTGAGTGAACCACAACTGCTTTCTTCACCTTTGGTTTTGATTGACGAGAACATGTACGTTTTTTATTACGGACATTTTTTAAAAGGAATGAGGTAAGGCTCACATTTGTGTTAGGCTATGTCTACACAGCACAGAAATACAGTCGGATTTTTTGCGGTTTCAGTATTTCGAAACCACCGATAATCTGACGTTACACTGTGCTGCATAGACAGCGATGGAAAAACCCGTACTGTAGTCTATACAGCACAGGTTTTTTACCACCGCGTTAAAAATCTGGCACAATATGCAACATGTTGCAAATTCCGCTGGTTTCCTGTACATTCAGTTGTATGAGCTGATGGCAAAAAAAACTAAAAACAGCCGCGGTTTTTGCGCAAAACAGTGACACAAACTACGGACCTGCATAGGACAAAATGCTGTCAACTTTCCGATGGTTTTTGTCTTATGCTGTGTGGCCCTAGCCTAAGAGTCTTAGATTCAGGCATTTGGACAGGAAAAATAGTGCAGCATGGAGCACCCACCAAAATGCTGGAAAAAGATACAACCCATAAGAAGTCAGTAAGGTCCGGCAGGTGCCACTGGTGTCTGTGTTGTGTCTTTCTACTCCTGTAACAGACTAGAACAATGGAATTAACAGCACAGATGTGACCATAGTACAAACTTATGCCTTTTACATTTTTTTGGATTCTGCATAATATAAAGTGAACAGATCCAAAACCACTTGTTTATACTACTTATGGATATAGGTGAACTGCCCAATTTAGGACTCAGGACAAACCTGGCATGGCAATTGTATAAAAATTCTGAAAATTATAGTCAATGACTATAACCTCTGTATTTCCAGCAAAGCTAAAGTTGGTGTACGGGTTAATGTTCTGCCTTTTCAAATAACTATCTCAGATGCTAATGGCTCTGCTTTTTACATTTTCATTAGATTTCCTTCCTGCATATTTTTCCTATGAACACACCTAAAATCCACGCTTGGGATGTGTGCCCATTGTATTATGTTACCTGTGGCATGGCCATGGATTTCCCATGAAAAGTTTTTTGTTTTGTCTGAATGCCATTTGTCTGCCTATCGATTTTCTAGTTTATATTCTGAACGCAACTGTAACATTCCTTAGTTTAAAGCAACTGGCAGTGCAAGTGAGGTTGAACCATTGATGGGCCCGTGCCAAAATATTTCATGCTTGCATGGACATGCTTGAAATGCCTGTGTGCCTCTCTGAATATTTTACCTGCCCTCACCATATGTTATATGCACTTCTAAAAATACTGAACTTGCACTGTGCTGTGTGGACCTGTAAGAGTTTTGGTTTCATAAGATGAAACCTATTTAATCCAGAATTTCTCTTTCCAGTAAAATTTATTGTGTGACTAGAAAGATTAGTTTCCTTGTGGAGCAATTTTCAAAGCGTTTTCTTTAATCTGTTTTCACAGCAGTCTTGTCTTATTTTTTGAAGGGGTTCTATGGGATTGGAATATCATGTCTACTTCCATAAGCAGCTGTATCTTTGGCTACAGGCTGCATCAATCATTGTAGCTCTAATCCAGTTAATAGGGAATTGTGGCTATTCCTGACATATCTGTTTTAGTAAATACTTGTGTTCCCCATGAAATGACAATTCTGAAGTATCTTTTCTTAGATCTCTATGGTGTGCTGTTATTGTTCCTAGATAATCATTGCTAAACTGCCAATTGGGAGGGTGTCCCTGCACAGTTTGCCATCATCCAGTCAGAGAGGACAGTTGGTGTGCATGGGGACACCCCTTGAAAACTAGAATGGTAACCCCCACCTGACAATTTCAGTAATACATTTCTTACATGAATAACAGAGGAACAGCACAACACAGTTATAAGAGAAGATGTTCCAGGATTGTTATTTTCCAGAGAATACAAGTTACTGTTACAGACATGTCAAACTGAGGTGTCTGGGCCCACCAGTAGAGTTGATTTTTGGGGTCCATCCTACAGCTACTGTATATAACTACACATACTGCACATGACTTTTGTACTCAACCTCTCTTCCTCTGCCTTTTTCCCTAAAAAACAGTCCCAGGCCTGCCATGTTCAAGGGCACACCTTGCCTAAGGGCCCACTGGGGGATTTCTCTTGCTCTCCTGTGGGCCAGTCAGAGTCTGTTAACAGGTCCTCTTTAAGTAAACGTACAATATTGGTGTTCAGGGGCGTAACTAGAGAAACCGGGGCCCCATAGCAAACATTTGGATGGGGTCCCCCTGTCAACACCTCCCCTGACCATGGACATTTGCAGGAGCCTGTTAATATTAGTCAAACAATTACTAGATAATACAAGGAACAAAAACCTCATCGTACATATCACCATCATACTCCTACCAAGCAAATCCCACTATACCAAGACCAACGTTACTAATAACGCTGCTACATAAGGATCTGAACATACAGAGAGAACATGACCACAAATTACAAATAGTGACTGAATAATACCTATATACTATTACTGAATAAAGATCAGTATACAAAGACCAATATTACCATGACTAATAGTAACCAGTGTTCTCTGGCTCTGCAGACTGTATACTACCCTCATACAGTAATGATATAGTGGTAGATACCAGTTGTCCACAGGCTCTGCAGACTGTTTATTACAATCAAACAGTGACCATATATATAGTGGTAGATACCAGTGTACACAGGCTCTGCATACATATAAGTGATTACAGTGCAGTTACATCCAGGGACTCACAGGTGATGTTTTTTCTGATGAGTCATTCACTTTCCCTTTTCTTCTGCATCCAGTCCAGACCACCATGAAGACTTCTCCCGGCCACAACTTGTCCCTGCAGAATTTGCACATTCTTAGGCTATGTTCACACGGCTTAATTGCAGGACGTGTTTCTCCCCGCAATTACGCTGTGTGTATGGGAGCAGGGAGCAACCCGCCAGCCCCATAGACATACATTATCCTCAGTGCGTATACGCCGTGAATAAGTAGCATGTCACTTCTCTCCCCGCTCGCTGTATTGTGCGAGCAGGGAGAGGAGCCGTATTCCTAGTTCTCTATGAGAACTGTGGATTACCGTAATGACTGGGACGGCGCAAATTACGGGCTGAAATATGTCCCAGAGTAAGCCGTGTGAACATAGCCTTAGAATTCTCACATTTCCAGCACCTTCCTCACTGTCCCCCACTTCTGTACAACCTCCCCATGGTTGGGAGAGTGGAAACAAGCTTTAGATTAGAGGCACAGTCTCCTAGGGGAGTGGGAAGAAACAGATGACTAACCTGTGTGCTACAGCTATTGCCTGTACCCCTCAGAATCCTATTAGCAGGTAGGTGGGTAGACAAGGCTCTAGGTAAATGGGCAGGTCCCCAGGTAGGTAGTTAGGCCCTATTTAGGTAGGTAGACCCCTGTTAGATAAGTTGCTAGGCCCTAGGTAGGTAAACCCAGGCAGGTTAGTGGGTAGGGTCAGGGTGTGTAGGTTGGTAGACCCCAGGTAGGTAGGACCCAGATAGGAAGGTAAACCCAGTTAGGCAGGTAGATAGGCACCAGGTAAATAAACAGGCCACAGTTAGGAAGGTATGTGGGCCTCAAGTAAGTAGGCGCCAGGTATGTAGGTAAAAGGTGGACCCCAGCTAGGCAGATGGGCCCAGTTACGTACGTGGTAGGTATGGCCTCAGGTAGGTAGGTTGTGGGTTTGGGTAGGTAGGTAGGTTGCATGTATGTCCCCCATTATGTAGATTGCAAGTATGGCCCCCATTAGGTAGGTTGCAGATATTGCCCCAGTTAGCTAGTGGAAGATATGGCCCCTGTTAGGTAGGTATGGCCGTAAGTACGTTTGTGTATGCATGGCCCCAGGTAGGTAGGGCCCATAACTTAAAGAAAAGGAAAAGAACTTGCCTCTTTCCACATTCCTCTGATGCGACAAGCAGTAGGCCTGCTTCTCCCTGTGAAGTCTGGTGTAGGCGACGCGATGATGTGGAGCTCTGCTTTGCTAAGACTGTGCAGTTTCCGGGGAATAGGGGCATTGGGACAGGGGGGGGGCCCAGGTTTTCTGAGGAAATGCAGCGGCCAGGAAAGTTCCCCCAAATGTGCTGCGTTTCTGAGGAAGGATGTTTTCCCAAGAAATTTGTTTTTCTAGAACTGTTCCTATGGTAATCCACGTAATGGATGGTACTACATAATAATAATATATAATAATAATCTTTATTTAAAAGCGCCAAATTTCCTACAGTAAACAGTGGATTTTACAATACTATGGGTCCCCCCATTAAAATTATTTTTTTGTAAAATATTGGCAGATCTGGTACAAATCCACTGCAGTTTATTTATGGTCTTAAAATTTTAAACTTGGTGTTTTTTGATGGCAATGTATAATTGGAATTGTAAAATCCTATAATGTACAGTAGCACATTTGGTCACTGTAGCTACAGCATACTGGACTTTTTTGTGTATTTTCTTATTTATTTTTTATATTGACCATAATGAAAGCAAAAAGTTATTTTTTTTTGCGTGGTAGGGAAAATGAAATCAGTAGAAAAACCAATTTAAGAATGATTCAAATAATGAGGCAAATTCCCATATACCCAAAATTTTACACGCGGTTTAGCAGACTATGGTGCTTACAAAAGTTGCATGTTTTTACATTATTGCCAGCTTAAAAGGCTCTACAAGGGCATTCCCCCAATGACTGCCCCATGGGGCTCTTTGCAGTGTTTCATGAATGTTGCAGGTGCAGGATCTTTTTCTTTTTCTTAAATTCAATTGGCTTTTTTTTTGTAAGGTAGCTTCTTTTAGAAATTTTTCTTTATGTGTAAATTTTTTTTAATTACAATATTTTAAACTTTGCATTTTTTTGTTCCAGGCTTTTTGGGCGCGGATTTGGAGCCGTTATGCGCGCCTTTTTTGCGCTAGTCAAACCTAATCCTTCTCAGTAATTACGGAAATCCACAGTTCTTTAGAGAACTATGGAATCCGTCTCTTCTTCCCCCGGCGAATCCGGGCCGGGGGGGGGAAAGTGACATGAACATTATTTCGGGCGTACGCACCATAGAAAATTTTCAGTCTTGGGGGGCGGTGCCGGCCACCCCCCCTGCAGGGCTGGGCGAAATTTGCGGGGGAAATCCGTCCCCGCTTTACACCGGCAATAAGCCGTGTGAACCGGGCCTAACCCTCCCTTTGTGGAACTTAGTGGACATATGTATTTTTTTCATCCATAAAAATGTAAACTTTGATTTATGTGGGCAAATGGACAGGAGCATCTATGTAGAAGAGCATTGTAGCTATCCGTATGTTTTCCTACTGTCATCAGTACAGTCTTTCCTTGTGAATACCCAAAGTAACAAAGAGTAAAAAAAAAATTAGGTTATCTTTAGTCTATCTAGTCACCGTTTTTAATTGCTAAAAATTTCCCAACACTGGTCTTCCATAGCGCTCCATTAATTTCATTATAACTTGAGAATTGTAGACATTCTCATGTCAGCAAGTTTTGTTGCGTTTAACAATTAATATTTCTGTCTCTAGTAATAACCATAGTCCTCGCAAGTCTGGTATGATTGCTGATGCAAGTACTTATATAAAGAAAAGGTCATCTGTGTTATCCTGCTGTGTACCCCACCGCTCAGAGCATTCTTCTATACAGTACAGGGCATGACTAAGGCAGCAGATGGGCTTCTATGCTAATGTACCGTGCAAAGAAATGAAGATCCAGATTTTTTCAATATCTGCACGTCTAATTCTGACTTGTCAGCTAAATTAAAAATGAGAACCTATAAAAGGAAGGTATGCAATTCTAAAAGAAAACAATACTGTATATAATAGACAACAATTATAAAGACACTAATGTAGGGTTGGGGTTTGGGTGCCCTCTTCTACATCTACATTTTCTAGGTTCATAATATATTATTATGCATACTCTTATTTTTTTTATCCTATATACTATGTGATATTTGACTATGTTTTAATGTATTTTTTTGTGATGTGGAGGTGTGTTGAGCCCCTTTTTTCTCTGTTTTTTGCCTTTATAATTTTTGCATGTTATATATTTTTTTCTATATACAATTTTTTGTACATATTGTTTTTTGTTTTTTTTTTGTATTTATGTTATATATGATTTACATCTGTTATTGCCCCAAAGATTTCTTGTGTCGTATAGATAAATTAAAAAGTTATTGAAAACCTAGTTGGAAACGCACAAATGAAGGTAAAAACTACTAAGAAAATGTAAAAAAGCTTTAGGATGGCAACCACAGCAGATTAAATTTTTGTTAATCTTTTTCATTTTTTTGTGTTTAAAAGTCAATATTTTTTAGTTTTTTTTTTCATTTCTTATTTTATTTTGTAACGAATTCATCTTTCGTTTTACTCCCCAGGTTTAAGAAAAAAATTTACTAACATTAAACTAATGTTTCAAATAAAAGTGCCCTCCTTTATTATCTTGCTGCCAGACTTTGTCCCATTACATAGTAACATAGTTTGTAGTGTCGAAAAAAGACAGACGTCCATCCAGTTCAGTCTCTTATGCTAAAGTGTTGATCCAGAGGAAAGCAAAAACCCCCATGAGGTAGAAGCCAATTGTCCTCATTTTAGGGGAAAAAAATCCTTCTCAACTCCAATCTGGCAATCAGAATAAAAAACTGGATCAACGACCTTTCTCCAGAATCCTAGTCACTAATTAACTTGTTATATTATTTACGCTCTAGAAATCCATCCAGACCATTTTTTTATTCTGTTAATGAATTCACCATGACAAAGTTTTCCTCTGGCAAAAAAGTTCCAAAAGTCCTAACTGCATTACAGTAAAGAATCCCTTTCTATGTTTATGTAGAACCTTTCTTTTCCTCTAGTTGTAGAGAATGCTCCCTTGTTCTGGATACAGTCCTGGGTATAAATAAATCTTGAGCGAGATCTCTATATTGACTTTTGATAAATTTTTTACATATTTTTTTAATGTCCCCCGAAGCCGTCTTTTCTCTAAAACTAATAAACCTTTATCTTGCTAATCTTCTGGGTTATTTGCAGTCCACCCAGTCCTTTTATTATTTTTGTTGCCCGCAGTTGTACCTGCTCAAGCTCTACAATGTCTTTCTTGTGCATTGGTGCCCATAACTGTACACAATATTCCACGTGTGGTTTGATCAGGGACTTGTATAATGGGAGAATAACATTCTCATCATGTGCATCTATGCCCCTGTTAATACACCCCATAATCCTGTTTGCTTTGGCAGCAGCTGCCTGAAGCTGGCTGATACAATTATGTTTACTGTCCATTAGGTTTCCTAAGTCCTTCTCCATCTCAATTTTACCCAGAGTTTTTAGGTTTAACAGGTAATCATAGAATGGATTTTTCCTTTCCATGTTCATAACCTTGCATTTACCCGTGTTAAACCTCATCTGCCACTTCTCTGTCCTGAGCTCCAATTTATCTACAATGTAGTTCCCTTTATAATAGAACTTTATCCTCTATTTTGTTATTAATGTTAAATGATTTAGTATCACAGTTCTTTCAATATGGAAGTAAAATGAATGCCAAATGTTCACCCTATGCACAGTGTAATTTCAGTAGTCTGAGATATTCCCTCCACTGTCAGTTGGACCAGTATTGACATCCAAGAGCAAGGGGAGTGTCTCACAATGTCAAAGCACAATGACCTACATTTACTATTGTGGTTGCGTAAAAAAATGGTGTAAAATGTGCTGAAAAATGGCCAGAAATACCCACTCAGTGAATCACTGGGTGAGGTGATCACTGTGGTACCTAATCACTGGATGAATGGGCATTTCTTTTCATTTCCTGTGTCTCAAGACAGAACCAGGATGTGGAGATTAGTAAGGACTCAGGCTAAATGGTAGCATTTAGCTACTCTGAAATTAGTTTAGGGCATCTGACCAACAGCTATTTCTTCCAACTCCATAAACATGAATGTTCGTCATAACAGCAGCTACAGGTCATTTATAAGAAATCTCTATAAGAGTTCAAATTTAATCGGATTGCAAGAAAATCAAGCCATACAGATCAGGACTTTGGTACTTGCGAACACTTAATACATGATAGCCTAGTGGTTGTAATACTTGGTAAATGCTATGGCATACCATAAAAGCGACCAAGGACATCAGGGTTAACCCATTACAGTCCATGATGGTTTTTCTACTGTATAATATGGCATGGCGACTGGGTTTTAAAGCTTGTGTGCTTGTGTCCTGATTAGTTTCTTGAGTGTCAAGTGTTCAATCAACTTGTTCTTCCTTATTGTGATCCCATATAGGGGATTGGCTGTTTCCATTTTGGTCTTGTACTCCACCCATCCATTCAAGCTGTTTTTGATCAGAACAGAGTGTAACTGGGACCCTCAAACTCTGCACCAAGAGTCTTAAGGCTGGTCCCCACGGCACAAGTTTTCAGCTGTTTTTACAGACTGTTTTCGAATTAGGAAACATCTGTAAAGTGACTTTCAACATTTTACATTGATTTTAATAGAAAATCCATGCAGATGTGCACACTGCTTGGATTTTCCACTGGACTTTTTTGACACCACCGGTGTCATTCTTCATTTTTCCGCCCCGTTTTCGAGCAGAACATGAACATGTGGATGTGAAGGGGGACGTCTTGAATCCGCAAACCACGGACAAAAGCCGTCCCTCTACGGGACAAAAAAAAACACTAAATACCAGTATTTGGTCTTTGTCCTGTGAATGTGCCATTAGATTTTCATGTTTATCACATATAGCAGAAATGCACTTTGAAGTGCCCTATATATTCAGTGCTGTTAGTCCATTTCTGTGTGTTTGCATTTGTATTGCCACCATGTCAGCGAGCACTTACACCACTTACTTCACACTTTTTTTTTTTTTTTTTTATATATCTTTCTTAGACTGATCATAAGTTGGATGTAAAAGGGATGTTTACTTATCTGGTACTAGAGTAGTAAATGTCCCTACATTTAATAGCTGTATAGACTGGAGCTCCTAGTTCTTAGGATCTGGAGTTCTGGGCTATTTACACCAGCAGTGATGGATATATGTGCTCAATGGTGTGAACTTGCACACTAGATTTGAACCTGTTTATGCACTTTCCAACTTCCACTGTTTCTGTAATGACCTTATTTTGCTTATGGAAAGCCTGTATTTTAAGAACATTTTGTATTACTCAGTTACCTAACCATGCATTTCAAACCAGGCACATCTGTGGTTGACAGCAGAATGCCCACACTGCCATTGAACCAGAATGGCAGCACTTAATTGGGCAGTGGCCTCTATAAGCACATTCATTTCCTAATTAAGAAATGATCCCAGCATATTCTGTCCATTTTAGAATGAAGTTTTCATCATTATTTTACTGATTTTGCTTCTGTAGTAATGGGGATTATGACATCTTTTACTAATAACATAGAAGAAACAGTGTGTTATTCTATAATCTTAGCTTTACACTAGGTGCAGAATTCACTGATACATTAATAGGTTTAATAAGGAAAGGCGGGCACACCGCTGCCAAGTAATTAAGAGTTAATTGAACTACTGGCAGGAGCACAACTTGGAAGGAAACTTCTTATTAATGTCAGTGGGAATATGCGGTCTGTTTGGGATTCTAAAAAGGAAATGTGAAGTAAATGCACCCGCAACCTTTCACGGAAATCCTTGGTGGGTGTGATTTCTCCCACCTTTTCTGTTCTTTAACATTGTGTCAAAAAGTTATTTAATTAACTCACAGTATTCTCGGGAGTGGGTTAACCCATGTTTGTGTTGTCAGCTACCAGGTTCTGTTTCCATTGGTCCTTAGAACTAATTTAAACTGTAAGGTAAAGACGCTATTACTATGAACATTTGTGTTATGTGATGTAGTAATAGAGTGCAGTAGAAAAAGATGGAATATGGCTTATTACATTTACCATTCCAAAAACAATACTGTTTTATGAGTAAGGGGATATTCACGCAGCGTTTTTGGATCCGATTTTTGGATCCGCGTTGGATCCAAAAATCGCATCCGCAATCAGATCCTAAACGGATCCAACACGTATCCAACACGCAGCTGCATGTTTGGATGCGTGTTGGATGCAGCAGGATTGCACCCTATAGTTTAAAATAGGGCCCCTGCTGCGTCTTTCGGACCAAGAATTGAGACGTCAATTCTTTAAAACGGATTCGAAAGACGCAATGAGATGCATCGTGATCACTCGTGGGAACGGCGATGCGTGTTTCATATTAAAATCAATGTTAATCACATTGCTATTTATTAGATGCGTGTTTGGGTCAGTTTAGGGTCCCACAGATGGATCCAAACGCGCATCTAAAAGCATATGTTCACATGGAATCAACATTCCGTGTGAACATACCCTAATAAAGAGGACCTGTGACCTCTTCTGACATGTCTCAGTAAATATTTGTGTTCCCTGTTAAATAAGGGTATGTTGACACTGCTGATTTGGGCATTGAATTTTCAGCGTTAAAACTTCATCTCAAAAGTGCCTTTTCAGACGAAGTTTCGATGAAAATTTGATCAGGTTTTAGACAAGGTTTTCCAACACTGTTTTCTTTCTGAAACACCCAAACAAATTAATAGCCAGGACAAGAACGGCGCCGAAAAACGCAATGAAATTCACACCGAGATTTTGAAGCTCTCTATTGATTCCTATGGGGAATTGACATGACACTTCAGCGCCCAAAACAGTTTCCATAGAAGCACCTAAAACTTGCCTAAATCCTTGTGTGTGAACTGAAAATGAACTGAGGGCATTTTGGAGGATTTTTGACATTGTTGTGGGTAAGGAAATGCTCTGACAACAGAGTCGAAAAACAGCTCCAAATCAGCGTGTGA